>JAAGKR010005875.1:0-39545 GCA_011419295.1 Clarias macrocephalus
ATAGCTTGGAAGGAGAGCATCCTGAACTATAAAAAAGCTCTCAGTGATGCTAGATCAACGTATCTCTCCACTCTTATAGAAAATAACAAAAACAACCCAAGATTTCTATTTAATACCATAGCTAAATTAACTAAAAACAAGACCACTGCAGAAATCACCACAACAATATCATGCAGTAGTGAGGATTTCATGAACTTTTTCAATTACAAAATCATAAATATTAGGCAAAAAATTCAGGCTTTGAAACCAGACAATTTAAATAATTCAGATGATCTAACCACATCACATCAGAACTTAGAACACTTTTCTCCCCTTGAAGCGAGGGAACTAATTTCACTCATCTCTTCTTCAAAATCGTCAACCTGTATATTAGATCCTATACCGACACATTTTCTCAAACAGATAGTACCAGCAATAATAGAACCCCTGTTGAAAGTAATTAACTGTTCACTCAGTAGTGGGTATGTCCCCAAATTAGCCGTTATTAAACCGCTAATCAAGAAACCTGTCCTTGACCCCTGTCTGCTTTCTAATTACAGGCCGATATCAAACCTTCCCTTTATCTCCAAGATCTTGGAAAAGTTAGTATCACAGCAGCTTTGTTCACATCTACACAGAAATAGCATAAATGAACTGTATCAGTCAGGATTTAGGCCTCATCACAGCACAGAGACAGCACTTGTTAAAGTAGTAAACGACCTCCTATGGGCCTCTGATCAGGGTTGCGTCAATATACTTGTGTTACTGGACCTCAGTGCAGCTTTTGACACCACTGATCATAGTATTCTCCTTCACAGATTAGAAAATGTAGTAGGAATTAAGGGAACTGCCCTCTTGTGGCTCAGATCCTATTTGACTGATCGTTATCAGTTTATAGATTTAGATGGTGACCATTCCTCATGTTCTCAGGTGGAGTTTGGTGTTCCACAGGGTTCAGTTTTAGGTCCACTGCTTTTTTCCCTTTACATGCTTCCTCTGGACAACATAATTCGTAAACATGGTATTAGTTTTCATTGTTATGCTGATGACACACAATTATATGTCTCAGCAAAACCAGATGAGAAAAACCAGTTTGCTAAAGTTGAGCAGTGTGTGCAGGACATAAGAGATTGGATGTTAATTAATTTTTTTCTGCTTAATCCTGATAAGACAGACGTTCTGGTCATAGGACCACAAGTAGCTAGAAGTAAGATTTCTGATCACACTGTAACTTTAGATGGCCTTTCTGTTCCATCAAGTGCAACATTAAAGACCTTGGTGTGATTATAGATTCCAGCCTTTTGTTTGAAGCACATGTAGATAATATTGCCAGGATAGCTTTCTTTCACCTTAGAAATATTGCTAAGATAAGAAACATATTGTCACTAAATGATGCAGAAAAACTAGTTCATGCTTTTATCACCTCTAGGTTGGACTATTGTAACGCCTTACTGTCTGGTTGTTCAACTAGGTGTATAAACAAGCTTCAGTTAGTACAGAATACAGCAGCGAGAGTCCTCACTAAAACCAGAAGATACGAGCACATCACCCCTATCTTATCTACACTGCATTGGCTCCCTGTGAAATTTCGCATCGATTTTAAGATACTACTTTTGACATTTAAAGCACTAAATGGTCTCGTGCCACAGTATTTGAGTGAACTGCTAGTGTCTTACAATCCGCCTCGCCTACTTCGATCAAAGAATGCAGGCTGCCTGTCAGTCCCACGTATTATTAAAACTACAGCAGGGGGCAGAGCTTTTTCTTACAAAGCTATAGAATAGTCTTCCTATTAATATTCGGGACTCAGACACAGTCTCAGTGTTTAAGTCTAGACTAAAAACCTATTCAGTTAGCCAAGCATTTTTGTAAATAGATTAACCTTAGGTAAAGGAGCAGATCTGGGGGACTCATGGACGTAGAGTATTCTGGTGAACTGGTATGTTTAGATGCTGTCCTCCCCACTCTCATTGTTCACTCAGGTTTGTTGACGGTGAGGTGATTGGTTGCTTTACATCTCAGGGAGCCCTCATGTTTGTGTTTCCTTCTGGCTCTCCCTTTTAGTTATGCTGTTATAGTTAGTCACGCCGGAGTCTCTGCTTGCACTTTGCACTAATATACATTCACCTTATACATGTTGACTGTGACCATATCTAACTGCCATCTCTCCTTATTTTCTGTTCTCTCCTTTTCTGCTCTCTCCTCTCTCTCTCTCTCCCTCTCTCTCTCTCCTTTCCCTCTGTCTGTCTCTCTGTCGAGCTATACTTGTTCGCTCCTGAGTTGCCAGTGATCCAGACCCCTCTGCCTTCTGGACCCGTCTAACCCGTCCTGGAGTCCTGCTTCTGGTTGGAGATCTCGTCGCATGGATGCCCCGTGTGGTCTGCCTGGATTCGTATGGTGGCTGGGGATGATTTCCACGAAGACTGTCCTGTCCTCGATTGATGCTCTGGGGACCTGTGACTTCAGTTGTTCGATAGCTCAGGACTGGAATCTCCTACAGTCTACCTGAGCCTCCAGGAACAAACTGGACTCCTTTTAATTTTAACACATCTCCTGTTACACTGAACTTCCAGTACACATTATTATGCTGATCAATCCCTGCTATCCGTTATCACCCAGATGAGGATGGGTTCCCTGTTGAGTCTGGTTCCTCTCAAGGTTTCTTCCTATTACCATCCCAGGGAGTTTTTCCTTGCCACCGTCGCCCTCGGCTTGCTCATCAGGGACAATCTTATAATTTTGATTCATACACATTGCATACAAACTTACTTCTTTTTATTGTGTAAAGCTGCTTTGCGACAATCTCAATTGTTAAAAGCGCTATATAAATAAAATTGACTTGACTTGACTAGAATTTTAACTGCATTGATTTTTCCGGTTAAAGAAAGAGGCAAATTGCTCCATCTTTGAAAATCAGATTTCACATCGGAAATAAGAGAGGAGAAGTTGGCATGAGAAAGGTCAGATAGAGAACGAGTCACTGTAATACCAAGATATTTAAAACCTGAACAATTGAGTTTAAAGGGCAGGTTTAGATGCTGAAGTTGTAAAGCACTATTATTGACCGGGTAGTATTCACTCTTGTGCAAATTTAGTTTATACCCCGAGAAAAGAACCAAAATTATCCAAAATAGTTAAAATAACAGGAATAGAGGTTGCAGGATCAGTCACATATAACAAGTCATCGGCATATAAGGATAATTTTTGCTCAATGGTTCAATAGCAAGGGCAAATAGCAGTGGTGACAGGGGACACCCCTGCCGGGTACCACGTCCAAGAGTAAAATAATCAGAGGTTATATCATTTGTGTGAACACTAGCTTGCGGGGATTTGTAAAGGAGGCGAATCCAGGAAATAAATTTATCACCAAACCCAAATTTCTTTAATACTGCAAACAAGTATTCCCACTCAACCCTATCAAAAGCTTTCTCAGCATCCAGAGAGAATACAACCTCAGGAGATACAGATGTTTGTATTATTAGTAAATTATATTAAAAAGTGTACGAGTATTAAAAAACAAATGCCGTCCTTCTATGAAACTGGTCTGCTCCTCAGATATAACATGTGGTAATACATCCTCTAAACGGGATGCAATTAATTTAGCCAGCACTTTCACATCAGCATTTAGCAATGATAATGGCCTATATGATCCACACTGAAGGGGATCCTTTCCCTTCTTAAGAAGAAGAGCAATTGAGGCTTGGTTTAAAGTAGATGGTAATAAGCCCTGGTCTAAGGATTCATTGAACACGCCAAGAAGCAATGGTGCCATTCTATCTATAAACTTTTTATAAAACTCAATTGGAAAACCGTCTGGGCCCGGAGCTTTATTGGACTGCATTGCCTTAATTGAAACTATGACTTTTTCAAGAGATAATGGAGAGTCCAAGTCCCTTACAGATACTGTATCAATAACAGGAATATCAATACTTCGAAGGAAATCATTCAATTTTAGATCTTCTTTAAGGCATTCAGATTTATAAAGAGAGGAGTAATATGATTTAAAAACTGCATTGATCTCTGTGGGATCAGTAGTGATAATATTTAAGTCATTTTTAATTTGTGGTATTAGGCGTGAGGCAGTTTATCATTTTAGCTGATGTGCTAACAATCTACTTGATTTATCACCATATTCATAATACGTTCCCCGAGTCTGTAACAACATACGTTCTGTTTCTTTTGTTGAAAGAAGATCAAATTCTGTTTGTAAATCAATGCGTTGCTGGTACAACTCCAGGGAAGGATTAGATGCATAAATGTGGTCGAGTTTGCTAATAGCAGATGTGAGTTCGTTGAGCCTAGTCTTGCGACTTCGATTTAGAAAAGCAGAGTATGAGATGATTTGCCCCTCTAAGATAAGCCTTGAGAGTTTCCCATAATAACGAATAAGGAGTGGACCCAAGATGGTTAAACAATAAAAATTCATCAAGTGTTAGAAATGAATGTACAAAACTCTTTGTCCGCTAAAAGTAGCGAGTTAAACCGCCAAGACGATGGGATCTGTTTATGCGTTGATAATTGTAAATCCAGTGATAAGAGAGCACGATCAGAAATTACAATACTTAAATAATCTGAAGAAACGACAGAAGAATTAAGATGACTATCAATGAAAAAATAATCAATTCTAGAATATGAATGATGCACCTGAGAAAAAAAAGAGAATTTTTTATCTACAGGATTACGGAATCTCCATGGGTCTACAAGGCCATTCTGTAATATGAAATCAAAAGATATTTTAGACATGGCAGACAGGGACACAACGCGAGAACTAGAGCTGTCCAAAACTGGATCAGAAAATCTCCCCAAAAAATTATCAAGTGGGTATTTAAGCAGGGAAGGCTACTAAGTAAATTATTCGCAAAATCTGGATCATCGATGTTTGGAGCAAAACCATTTACCAACAAAACCTTGGTCTGAATTAGTGTGCCTGCAACAATAAGATACCTGCCATTTCTTTCAGCAATTATATGGTTAGGTGAAAACTGTATCTTTTTGTTTTCCTAATATGGCCACACCCCGTGACTTAGAATTAAAATTAGAATGAAAAATTTGACCTACCCAGGGACGGAGAAGCCTATGATGATCCTTAACTTGAAGATGTGTTTCTTTTAAGAACACTATATCAGCATGTAGACATTTCAGGTGATTAAATACTCTGGATCTTTTAATTGGGTTACCCATACCTCTGATGTTCCAGCTAAGAAAACGGATAGGCGTACTACTCCCAGCTAAGCTTGGGCCTACAGAGGAACTAGCCATTTATCAAAAATAAATAAATAAATAAAAATTGTGAAAAATTCGCAAAGAGCCAGAAGGATGACACCCCCTCCCCCCACATGCGCGTGCGCACACACACACACACACACATACACACACACAAAACACAACAACCTACACACACACACACACACATACACACACACATAAAACACAAACCTAGAGTCTCCATCCTAACAAACCCTAGGAGACAGCAAATTAAACTAACTAAAACAAAAGTCGCTCTCACAGTAACTGTGACCACGACTCGGAGAGTGAGCCCAATGAAGAAGGAAAAAGAAAGAAAGAAACAAACAAAAAAAGGCTCCCACAGATTAATTAGATAAAAAATTATGCGCAAGTGGAAATGACTTAATTCTCATCCCCAGCTTACAAGAAAGTATAGATAAATTATTACCATCTGGAAAGAAGAACAAGAAAAAAAAGAGAAGAGAGAAAAACAACAGCAACAAAAACAAAAACCCTAGAGGTGAATACACCTAGGATCATCCCTCATACATTGACCAAATATGCACAATGATACATCCTTGGCATACGTTAAATATTTGGTTATCAAGACGACCTAGGAGCTGGAGTGCAATATATCTAGACAAAACACTAACTTTGCTAAATTAGAAGCTTGCATAGACAGAGGTAGCATCAGAACTTGTAAACCGGTCACACATTTCACTTTAAAAAAAAAGAGAGAAAAAAGAAAAACCCCTATTCAACAATAAAAACTGAATTTAAATTAAATATATGAACAACTATTTAAAACACTACGAGTGCAGTTCACGCCGTTTGCATAGTTTTAATGTAGTCTTTTGCTTCATGAGCCAAAAGAAAATCCTTTCCAACACCATTGTAACACCATTCCAACAACACAGGCCATAGCGCACGCCCTCAATGCCACGGAGTTGTCACCGAACCTCATTAAAAGAAGCACGAGCTTTTGCAATTTTGGCTGTGTGGTCGGGGAAAACAGAAATATTCAATTCCTTGAATTTATTCTGCTTTAACTCTCTGGACCGACGTAAAACGTCAAGGCATTCACCGTGGTAGTGAAATCTGGCCACAACGGCTCGAGGTCGTTCACCAGGTTTTGGTACAGGCTGCAGAGTGCGGTGAGATCTGTCCAAAGTCGGCTCCTTCTCCAGGGTGAGCGCCTCTTTAAGCAACGCAGCGATGCTAGAAGTAGTGCAGCTGTTAGGACCCTCAGGAACACCAATTATGCGAACATTATTACGCCGTGATCTGGCGTCTAAATCTTCGCATTTATTATCCAGTTTAAGTAAGTCTGCAGTAAGACGTTGTATCTTACTTTGCATTTCAGTAATGTCATCGGTACAGTCAGAGAGCGAGCGCTCCATCTCACCTACAGTGCCCTTTAGCGCAGACAGTCCGGCATCAATGGAGGCCTTATCATTAGCCAGTTGTGTCTTTACAGCCTGTAACTCCGATTTGATTGTGGACAAGTCGTCCCCCAAAGCAGCACGCAGTTCCGCGTTTAAAATATCCGAAATTTTGTTCCTCAAAGAAGACAATATCTCGAGCTTCAGCGCACCAGTGTCAATCACAGAAACTGTCTAGTGAACGGTGGGGTCAGCACGTGGCGGCGAATCACGCGAAGGTGAGGCCGTGACCTGTGGATTAGGCCTCAGTTGTGACTGTGTTGTGCTACGGGTTTTCGTGTTTTTACTGGACATTGTAACCACCTCTAAAGATGAATATACAAATAAAACTGTTAACGGGGAAGAATAACAGTGAAATTAAAACTGGAAAGCGCAATTTAATAACAATTTTAACAATAATCCTCCGGCGCCTCCAAAAACACGTCTACTCCATTACGAACTCAACAGCGCCCCCATCCCGACCCTTTTTGTCCTTTTTCAATTAATGTTATTATTCTGCGATCAGCCATAACATTAATGCATTAACAATTATTAAGAATATAACGTTATAACATTAAACTGGTGACACTGGTGTGTTTTTTTTTAGCACCGTCTCTATACTTTACAATAAACTTATGGCAAACTTATGGCAAAAATGATAGACCCTTAATTTCTTTTTAAGTGGGCAAACTTAAAAAATCTGCAGGGGATCAAATATATACAGGTCCATCTCAATAAATTAGAATATAATCAAAAAGTTGATTTATTACAGTAAGTTAATTCTAAATGTAAAACTCTCTGATCTGAACTGCTGTTAACCTGCGATTTCTGAGGCTGGTGACTCGGATGAACTTATCCTCCGCAGCAGAGGTGACTCTTGGTCTTCCTTTCCTGGGGCGGTCCGCATGTGAGCCAGTTTCTTTGTAGCGCTTGATGTTTTTTGTGACTGCACTTGGGAAAACTTTGAAAGTCTCCCCAATTTTTCGGACTAACTGACCTTCATTTCTTAGAGTAATGATGGCCACTCATTTTTCTTTACTTAACTCTATGAATGAGAAGGTGTGTCCAAACTTTTGCTCTGTACTGTATATGATTTAACATCTTCATTAAAAACAGCACTAGACATGCAAAATGTTTTTATTTTACAGTTTTTTCTAAAAGGCAGCAGGGTGGTGTAGTGATTAGCACTGCCGCCTTGCACCTCCAGGGTCCAGGTTCTCTGGAGTTCTCCATGTACTTCGGTTTCCTCCCACAGTCCAAAGACATGTTGGTTAGGTTAAGTGGCATTCTCAAAATTGGCCGTAGTGTGTGAATGAGTATGTGTATGTGACCTGCGATGAATTGGCACCCTGTCCAGGGTGTACCCCGTCTTGTGCCCCAAGTCTCCTGGGGTATGCTCCAGGCCCCCTCGTGACTCTGAATACAGGATTAATAGGTATAGATGATGAGTGCGTGAGTTTTTTCTAAAATTATTACAATCAAACAAAAAAATTACAATAAAGCAACAGCATTAGACATTTATTAGAGAAACACTGTTATTTTACAGATTTTTCCTAAATTTAGGATCAAACACCTTAAAATAAAGCAACAACACAAAAAAAACGTGTTATTCCACAAATTTTTCATAAAGTCCCATGAACACATGTTCGATAA
Organism: Clarias macrocephalus; assembly: GCA_011419295.1. Classification (NCBI taxonomy): domain Eukaryota; kingdom Metazoa; phylum Chordata; class Actinopteri; order Siluriformes; family Clariidae; genus Clarias; species Clarias macrocephalus. The sequence continues at coordinate 8,280 of JAAGKR010005875.1, forward strand.
AATGTTAACACAAACTCAAAATAATATTTGTAAAATAGCCTGTAGAACTGTGACATAGTATAGTACAAGTGTGATGCAAAGTACAATAAAAAGATCCGTTTTATAGCATCACAGTAAAATCCTAAAATGAAATACAAAATAAAATATTTAGACTATTGTGCTATAACAGTGGGACATTCTCTTTCTCACAAACTTAAACATTGCTGTGAAATATATTGACTAAAAACCTATTAAATTAATTTCAAACAAGATTCCCAATATTTGAATTAAAGTTGGGATGGAAACTTTATTACAAATAAAGTACAATGTGGTCCTTTTTTACTCTATAGTTCTTATAATGTATGTGTACAAATAATTCTAGCTTTTAGTTCAGAATCCTAATGCCTTAGGGCAAGTAAGTAAAATCTAAAACATACCAAAATGGACAGTCCAGTGTATGCAAGAAAGAATGACCCTCTTCCAAATCGATAGTAAACAACTGGATCCTTGGTGCATTAGGATGGCTTGGAAGAGAGAAGAAAAGAACACATTAAGATCTTAGATTTAAAAGAAATGGTAGTCTTTTCCTCTGTTGCCCGAGAAACAGATTAACAAAAATTTGTTAAATTGTTTTTTTTACTCTAAATCATATTTAATACTAAATATGTTAAAGGGAATTCAAGAACTTTTCAACTGGGGCCCTTTTTTTTTGTTTTGTCTTTTTTTCAGTCCAGTATCAAGTTTGAACGCTACAACCAGCATTCACAAAAAGGCTATGCAATTTAATCCAACAGGACAAACATGTACATCAGAGTAAACTTATTTTCACCACTGACAGGCTCATAAAGGTTATAAGTGAGATGATACAGAAAGGATCTCTACACAGTAAGAAATTGGACTCAAACTGATCCAAGGTTGAAGTAGTTATCTTTTAAATCACCATGAAAAGATTCAAAGTAGTCATATATTGAACTCCATACTTACTAGTGAAGGACTTGCCTCTCTATTGGATGCCTCTTCTTCCACATTCCAATGTTTGATCTAAAAATGTAAGCAAGTTTCCTGGCAGTAATCACAGATGCAAAAAGTTCATGTAAATATCACACAGAAGCAAGCAGCTACATATACATAGAAGTTTAACATATTGATCTCTATGGAATTAGAATGTGATGTGTCAATAAATACAGTATTATGTATGAGAACATTTACACGAATATACATTTATTTTAACTGAAGTGTATTGACATTAATTTACTGAATGGAATGAGTTGTTTAAAAGTACAAATACACAATGTTTGTGGAAGTTTACATTTTGAAGAGTAAAAGCAGCAGTTAATGTAAAATATGTCATCTCTGACGCTGTCAGGCTAAGTGTCAGACACTAATACTTACTGCAGTTAGGTTTCAGAATACAGTACATCCACTCTCTCTCGAAAATCTTAACGAGATCTTATGCTCTTAAAGAGCTCACTAACCCTCACTGTTGATCTGACTCCACTACCCTTACAGGTTTACTGCAGCTTTTCAGCAGTCACATGGCAAAGTAATGTTAACGGTACCTTAGACTCGTCTGAGATTTGCGATAAACGAACATGGCAGTTTTAATAAGTGAGCTTTGTTTACAGCAACAATAAGAATTAAAATAACAATGAAAACTCTTACCGTCATTGTCTCCTGAGCTTGCAGGTATTTTTTCTTACACAGAAACACGATGACATTTCAGAATCAGCAGTCTTCTCCTCTGTCCCTTAGAGACTGCTTTCCTCCTCACCTGTAGCTCACCATGTGTCTTCACTCCTCTGAATATACACAGAAACCATTTAGTTTAAAAAAAGCTTGCAGGAAACTGAAGTGTGTCAAAGCGTGCAGTCTTTCAGATGTAAAATGTGTGACACATTAATGCAAACGGCTGCCTGATCCTAATGCAAAAGGCTACTTTGCAAATATCAACTGTATAATGTCTGTGGCAGATGCATTGTTTGAGTGACTGTTTAATAATACGTTCAATTCAGCTCAGTCGTTTTGATGACCTTGTTGCCTAGGTCATTTGCAAAATAAAAAAGGTTGAGATTAGACTTTGTGTCTTGTCAAAGTGTTTAATTAAAATGTGTGTATTGTTGCTTGCTTTCTAAGTTGATTTCATTAGGTTTATTGACCTGAATTAAAATACCCCTCAAGTAAAGGCTAAATAAAGGTTCAAAAATTAAGTAATTGTACCATTAATTCTGTGACAGATCAGTATGAATTACTCACTCACTCTTTTTCTATACCGCTTAATCCTGTATTCAGGGTCACAGGGGGGCCTGGAGTCTGTCCCAGGAGACTTAGGGCACAAGGCGGGGTACCCCTGGACAGGGTGCCAATCCATTGCAGGACACACATACACACTACGGCCAATTTGGGTACGCCAATTAACCAAACCTACATGTCTTTGGACAGTGGGAGAAAACCAGAGTACCCGGAGGAAACCCACCAAGCACGGGGAGAACATGCAAACTCCATGCACACAGAGACGGGAATTGAGCCTGGCCAGGAATCGAGCCTGGCCGAGAATCAAACCCGGACCCTGGAGATGCAAGGCGACAGTGCTAACCACTACACCACCATGCCGCCTCAGTATGAATTAAATTAATTGAATTATTATTAAATTATTAGTAAAATATAGCATCTTTGGTTGTTAAGTAATAGTCTAGTTTATATATACATTGAAACCTCGGATTGCGAGTAACATGGTTTACGAGTGTTCCGCAAACCAAGAAAAGATTTTTAATACATTTTTAATCGAAAACCAAGCAAGTATTAGTTTACGAGCACTGAGTATCATGTATCACGCATGCGACTCTTATTTTGACACCGAGCGGCAAGTGATCACAACTGAGCCAATGATTTTTCTCTCTTGCGCTGCCGGAATTATGGGTAAACGTCTCCCCTGCTGCTCTTAGTGCTTGTCTCTTACTGGTATAAACAACATCTCCCTCTCTCTTCTGTGTGCGCACGCATAATTTGACACTGTGCCCCACACACACCGACCTGCAGGTTAATTTGTTTTATTTTTACTTTATATGTTGTATTAATTATTTTTTATGTATTTATTGTTTTGGGCTGTAGAATGAATAATTTGAGTTTATTATTTCTTATGGGAAAAGTCTATTTGGTTTACAAGTGTTTTTGGAATACGAGCCCGCTTCCTGAACGAATTATGCTCGTAATCCAAGGTGCCACTGTATGTATGCAGTTGTTTTCAAAATAATAGCAATCCAACATCAGTAACCAGATCAATCATTGTTTTTGGGAGAAATGATATTTGTTCATGGTAAATATTTTACTTGTAGGTGTAGTGGAGTAATAGAAAACCAACAGACCCAACAGTCATGACTTTGAAATCATTAATTGAAATGAGGCGTGTTCAAAATAATACCAGTGTGGAGTTCAATTGGACAGGTTAATTATTCTGTGAAAAACAGGTGTCAAACATGTTCTCCTTATTTGAGGATAAATGCAGAAAAGGTTGTCCTGTGCATTTCTCTCTGAAAATCAGAGTAAAATTGGTGATTCCAGACATTGTTCAGAAGAACAGCGTACTTTGATTCAAAAGTTGATTAGAGATGGAAAAACATACAAAGAAGTGCAGAAAATGATAGTCTGCTCTGCTAAAATTGGCCAATGATCAGTTCCCGCATGTTCTAAGAACATCTAAAGTTACCTGTGAGTACTGTTACTATTAGAAGACGGCTATGTGAAGCCAAGCAATCAGCACGAAGCCCCCGCAAAGTCCCATTGTTGAAAAATAGACATGTGCTGAAAAGGTTACAGTTCACCAAAGAACAGATTGACTGGCCTAAAGAGAAATGGCGCAATATTTTGTGGACTGATGAAAGCTAGAATAAAATAAATGTATAAAATTTTATATTTACATTTTTTTACACTTTTACTCAGTTTATACACACTAAAAACTGCTGTGTTAAAAAAACAACTCAACCATAACCAAGCTGCTGCGTCACTATTGGACGGAATATGAGCCTGGGTTGTTTTGACCTAAGTGCCAGGTTTAACCATTTAACCCAGAATTCTGGGTTGTTCATCTGACCCAACCAGTGGGTAAAATTAACACTCTTCCTGGGTTGACACATTCCATTTGTTTTTTGTTTTTATTTTCAAAAAAGACCCAAAATGTACACAACTTCACATAATGTAAATAGATAAGAAAATGTGAATAACTCAATTTTGACAAAAATGTCAGACAAAACCATGGTCAACAAAAGGTGACCATTTGTTAAATGTAAAATTAATGTAACAAACACTCTGTAAAACAAAAAAAGAGGTCCATGTAAATCTGATTTGAATTGCATTTTTTCCCCATTTTAATACAATGTTTAAACACTTTTTATATACTGTAGAATGTACTAATGTTTTCAATACAAATTTTATAATGCCCACATGACATTAAATATTCCCCATCCAAATATTTGAACTATTAGATATTTAACTATTACTATTTAATTTCCTTCAAAGTGACATTAAAAACAAAAAATGCTAAAACTTTTAAAATATTATTGATTAGATGAGGGGTGACTGTTGTCTTCAAAAATTTTACGGATGAGTATTCGTGTCCATCAATCTGATCTACAGTATGCTGGAGAAACTCACGGGTAACTCACTGCTTTGTGTAGTTAACATCAAAGAGTCTGTATCAAAAGCATTGCCTCCAACAATGGGAAAGTCCTGTCAGGTCCCTCTTGTCTCATCCCCAAGACACAAAACATAGATGGACATCTGTCTGTCTGCCGCCTGCCTTTTTGACCCACGCTTTGTTTACTGGATTTACTCTACTGGACTGTCGCCTGCCACGACCGGATTGCCTGGACTTTGATTCTGATTCTGGTTTGCCTACACTGTTCTGATTGCTCCGGTTTGACCCTGATCTGTTAGTTTATGATTAAATTTACAATAAAGTTGCATATGGATCCCCATCATGCTGACTCCGTGTTAGAGAAGACTTCGCCTCTTCCTGATCCAGCAACTATGTATCAGCTCACCACGGACCTGTCTGCCCAAGCGTCCATGCTGGCGACCCACCAGCAACAATTCAACTGCCTCACCACCCTCACAGAGGAACTGGTTAAGACTCTGCAAGCGCTCCGTACTCCACCCGTTGAGTCATCTAGCTCTCATGCTAGCCCGCTGACTCACACCACAGTAATTCCCTCCACCACTAAGTGTAAGGGCTTTTTATTACAATGTTCTATGTTTGTTAATCAACAACCTATTCTGTACCCTACTGACACTAGCCGCATAGCTTTTGTGTGCTCGTTATTATCTGGCAGAGCACTTGACTGGGCCACGGCGGTGTGGAGTGAGGATCGTGTTGTTTCCTTCTTTTGCTGGCTTCCTACAAAACTTCAGAGAGGTCTTCGACCACCCAGCGGACGGCAAGGAGGTTTGAGAGGAACTACTTTAGCTGCGACAGGACAAGAACTCCGCGGCTGACTATGCTCTAACCTTCCGTACGCTTGCTGCTCAGACCGGTTGGTCAGACGATCCTCTCAAACTCCTGTTTCGCAAAGGTCTCAATGCTGAGCTACATTCGGAGCTCGCCTTCCGGGATGAGGGAAAACCCCAATCTATTGATCTGGCCATTCGCATCGACAACCTCATTCGAGCACGCCGCCCACAACGAACAGCCACCTTCCCTGTCTCGACCAGTCCACTACAACCGGAGAGCGAACCCAAGCAGCTGGGCGTCACCCACATCAGCTCGGAACAGAGGGAATGGCGAATCCAAAAGAACCTCTGTCTCTACTATGGCCTGCCCGGGCACATGAGATCATCCTGCCCTACATGCCCTCCTCGCAAATCTGCTGCGGTGAGTTCTAAGCCTCATACACAGACTTGTATTGAAATTCCAGTAACACTAAAGTTTAAGAGTGAGATTGTTCATACCACATATCTTCTTGATTCCGGTCCTGCCGGGAATTTCATTGACAGAGACTTTGCCAGAACTCATGCCATTCCTCTTGTACCGTGTGTCTCACTTGGCAGTGGCAGCAGTAGATGTGCCCCCTCTAGGCTCCGGGCAAATCCAACACACCACCGATGATCTCTCTATGCTCCAGGGCGCTCCACAAAGAGACTAATCTCCTGGACTGAGAAACAGATCTTACGATGGTCAGAGTCCTGCCTGGAGCGATGCTTGAGTCAACTTTCCCCCTAAACAGAGGGCGACGGGACCAGTCTCACATTATCCAACTCTGCGAAATTACTGGGACCTGGGAATTATTACTGGGAATAATTGGGACCTCGCCGAGGCCTTCAGCAAGACCAAGGCATCACAGCTGGCCCTTCATCGCTGCACCGACTGTGCCATTGACCTACTGCCAGGCTCTCATCCTCCCAAGGGTCGTGTATTTCCCCTTTCCCAACCTGAATCTGCTGCCATGAAGGCCTACATCGAGGAGGAACTAAGAAAGAGCTTTATTCGTCCATCCACTTCTCCCGCCTCGGCTGGCTTCTTCTTTGTGAAAAAAAAAGATGGCGGCCTCCGTCCTTGCATCGACTACAAAGGCCTTAACGAAATTACTATCAAGTTCCGCTACCCGCTCCCACTGGTTCCTGCTGCCCTAGAGCAACTGCGCACTGCCAAGTTCTTCACCAAGCTGGACTTGTGCAGTGCCTACAATCTTATTTGCATAAAGGAGGGTGACGAATGGAAAACAGGCTTTTCAACCACCACTGGTCATTATGAGTACCTCTTCATGCCCTTCGGACTGGTCAATAGTCCGTCTGTGTTTCAGGCCTTCATTAATGACGTCTTCAGAGACATGCTCAACCGCTGGGTCATCGTCTACATTGATGATATCTATTCAGACTCCTTCCATGATCATGTGAATCATGTCTCATACAATATCAACTATATGCAAAGCTTGAGAAGTGAGTTTCACCAAACCAAGGTATCGTTCGCCATGGATGACTCCAAGATACACGCCATTATTAACTGGCCCCAACCCACCACGATCAAGGAACTTCAGCGCTTCCTAGGATTCGCTAACTTTTACCGCCGCTTCATTTGCAACTTCAGCTCCATCTCCGCACCCTTAACGTCGATGATCAAGGGAGGTAAACTATGCCTCTCCTGGACACCACCGGTCATCACAGCGTTCTGAGAACTCAAGAACAGGTTTACTTCGGCTCCTATTCTACATCACCCTGACCCAGACCTGGAGTTCATAGTGGAGGTGGCGCATCACGCACTGGCATTGGCGCGGTACTCTCACAAAGACAGAGCAACCCTCCTAAAATGTATCCCTGTGCCTTCTTTTTTCACAAACTCACCCCCAATGAACAGAACTATGATGTCGGCAATCGGGAGTTACTCGCCCTGAAGGCCACCTGGAAATCCTGAATTCACGGCGCCGGGCCCGTTGTCTTCAGTACCTGGTGGCCTGGGAGGGGTATGGTCCGGAGGAACGCTTATGGGTGAACGTGGAGGACATCCTCGACCCCAGTCTGGTAAATGACTTCCATAACTCCCATCCGAACTGGCCTGCCCCGAGACCTCGTGGAAGACCTTGGCGTCGTGTGCCTCCTCGCGTCAGGAGCCGCTTGCAGGGGGGGGTGGGGGGGTGGGGGTCATCTCTCGTTGCCAACCCGCCTGCCTTTTTGACCCACGCTTTGTTTACTGGAGTTACTCTACTGGACTGCCACCTGCCATGACCCTATTGCCTGGACTTTGATTTTGATTCTGGTTTGCCTACACTGTTTCTGATTGCTCCAGTTTGACCTTGATCTGTTAGTTTATGATTCAGTTTACAATAAAGTTGCATATGGATCCCCATCACGCTGACTCTGCGTTACAACTATAATGCAATTATTTTGAAGTATGTTTCAAAGTTTAATTCTAAAATTTGGTAAAAGCATGATGTTAGTATACTTTTTATACGTTAACTGATGGTTAATATAACATTTAAGATGAACATTTTGTTAGTATATTTACAATGATTTCAATATATTTATTAAATATTAAATATATATTTCAATATATTTGTAATACACTAAAGTGTATGTTTTTACTGGGGAAATTGCTAATGCAGATAGATCTCGCCTCAGATACAAATTATATTACGCATAAAGCTGCTCAAGTTTAGGGGAGAGAAAATTATCATAGTATGGAGTCTGGATGTCCCGTTATTAATGTTTAGGTCTATGCATAGCATTACATTGTCTCTGAAAGTGCTGAGTTATTTTTTGTGTTTTCTCATGTGTTTATAATTTTTTGCATAAGTTGTGGATATTTCAAAGTGTAATGGGCACTTTATTTGTGTCTGCAACATCTGTTGAGGTTTGGCCAACGTCTTTCACATTTGTATCCCTTGTTTGGGTAGCTTTCTATGCTGATAGTTTTCATCGTTCTTTTCTGGAGGGCAGACCAAGTGATTCTACTGACCTGTGTTTTTTTGTTTGTTTGTTTTTGTGTGTGTTTATATTCTCTGAATTTTGTATACATTCTGGGGAGTAAGTGGAACAGGTATAGACATTAACCTGTTATAGTTGCATAGTTAGAATTTACACAAAATATTTTTTTTCATATACCTGATATAGAGTAGGTAGTCAACCAGAATGCCTATTACCACCGCGATTACCGCTGCGGCAAAATGACTGCAGGCAAAATAAATCAGTTGCATTTCAAAGTATTTAAAATATAATTAAGTCATAAAAAGTCGTAATATGTTGTATCGAAGAAATACTACAGTGATGGTAATGTCCACATCTGAGTACTTTATACAACAAACATGAAAAATCTGAACCAGAGCTATTGACATTTACTGTACAATAATGAGTAAAACAAAAAAACATTTAAATGTTGTTTAGACAGACGATCAAGTTCACTAGCTGACAGTTTTATTTGTACAAAGAATGAACTGTTATATAGCCTCTGTGTTTGTTGTTATTTTAAAAAATACATTCAAAGACATCAAACTTTAAATATAGAAATAACAGAAAAAATTGACTTTCAGAATAAAACATTACAATAATGCGAAAGACTCTCTAAAAATGCTGTGGTTCTTTCTGTAAACACATTATTGGGTTGTTTATGCTGAGTAAAAATTCTGGGTTATTTTGACCCAACCACTAGTTTATTCTTTATTCTCTTCATTTCTCCAAACTGCAGCCTGCAAAATGTTAGAAATATTATTGTGTCACAAGTGTAGTTTTAAGAGTTGTTTAGGCGAGAATGCATTTGTGTACAGCTCAAAACCTCCAATGGTTATTAAAGATAGCGTCTAGTTAGAAAAAAAAATGCCCCAACGATTTTGGAGATTTGAGCTTGTTTCACTGAATAATCCATGACTTTTCATGAATATGTAAAACCTACTGATGCCTCTCAGGTGATGCCACACACACGCACACACCAAAACACACAGAAAGCAGGGTAACCGTCATCAGCACTTCCCTCCCCTAAACAGCGCAGCAATGAACATTTACTTACATCTGAACAGAGTAATTTACATAAATCACTGATCAATGGCTCATATCAATTTATTCATACAGATTATACCTGTCCTACGTGGAAATTTACAGGCTTTTTATTTAATGATTACCCTGATAAATAGCCTTATAAGAACAGTGGAAGCTGGCACACCTAAAATAAATGCAGGATTATTTTTTATAGTGTAAATAAAAATGCTTTTCTAAAAGTGGGCTATTGTTATTTACTACAATATGTGTTAATTTAATTTAAATGAGGTTTGAGCTCCGTGATGTTGAGCATCGTTATCTTCCTCTTTAATTTCTTACATAGTCTAATCAACGTATAAAGTTTTCCAGAGCGCACCGGCAGAAGTAGACTAATGATTATGAATGCATCGGGGAAGACAGCAAGGAGACTGACTCTGGCCATTTTAATAATTCATTAATAAATTAGTGATTTCTTTGGTTTTGGCTGTAGTGATAAAGGTTATCATGTTATCTCGTCGTCTCTGCAGCAATGCATGTGCCAATAAGACACATGTTATTGTGTCACAAGTGTAATTTTAAGAGTTGTTTAGGCGAGAATGCATGTGCATGCGCCAATAATTCATGTTTCATACGAATTACATCATTTAAAATTGTTTTTTCATTGATTTATATAAAAGCAGACATTTCGCTTTCTATAAGTATATATTTTTCTAAGTATACGCGTTCAAGTTCACCGAAAACAATACAGAACAGATTGATGGACATGAGTCTTCATCTATTAAATTTTTGAGGACAACTGTTTTTTTTAGCCCACATTTAATCAATAATATTTTTTAAAAAGTTTTATTGTTCTTGTTTTTAGTGTTATGTTGAAGTAAATGAAACAGTAATAACAAAAACTGTAAAATAATTAGTTTCATGGTTTAAAAAATTTAAATAAAAAGTTAAAATATTAAGAAGGGGAATGTTTGATGTCATGTGGGCATTATAAGATTTGTATTGAAAACTTCTAACAAAAAGTGGCAGGTGTTGTTATGTAGGTTATATAGTTTGATTATATCATATATCACTGTGATTGTAAATTTGTTTGTTTCACTTGCATTTCATAAGGTTTTGCGGCGGTGGTAAAGCTCAACAGGAGTGCTACTGGGATATAAAAATGTAATTTGGTAAATTTTTTTCATTATTTATTTCGGAGAATTATGATGATCATAACAGCCTACTGCATTTAAAAATATAAAAAATACATTATAATATATATTTTCAATTACTTCTAACAAAAAAGTGGCAGCTGACACACCTAAAAATAGATGCAGGATTATTTTTGTAATCTTAATAAAAACGATTTTCTAAACGTGGGCTATTGTTGTTTACTTCCTCCTCTTTAATTTCCTACATAGTCTAATCAGCGCTTAACCACACGCACAAAGTTTTCCAGAGCGCGGGGAAATTTAGTTGTACTAAATAATATTTATGCAGTATAATCAGGGCCTCTTATTCTTATTTATCCTGGGTTGTTGTTGTTTTAGTGTTACTGTGTGTGCTTCCCAATGTCAGACAACAGTCAAATGCAAATAATTTACCCCTCCCCAGGTCTGAATCAGCTGTTCTCACCTATACATTCAGACAAATTGAAATGCACCCCTCCCCACTTTAAGACCCTCTTGGATCTGGGGCTCTTCTGAAGACCTGTCTTTTTAAAATGTGTATTTTCATCTTCTGGATTCTAGATTCTAAAATTTACTTTGTAGGGAATATTTCATTTTTGTGTGTTTCACAATTCTTCTTTGTGTATGAGAACAGAGTTTTTCTTTCTTTGACCTTGACACGCTGCGCTATCAGCAAACACTTTCCTTAGTCTAATCTATGTTCAGGCCATAAAACTGTTGGAGGCTCCTAACTAAGAACAACTCCTAAAGCTCCTATTCTTCTCCACGTTATCTTTCAAAAACCTTCCAGGCCAGATGTAACCACTCCTGTACCCTCCTTTTGGTGCTTGTGTGTGTGTGTGTGTGTGTGTGTGTGGGTGTGTGTGTGTGTGTGTGTGTGTGTGTGTGTGTGCATATACAATACAGACCAAAAGTTTGGACACACCTTCTCATTCAAAGAGGTTGAATTTGTATTATGGCAAGAAAAAAGCAGCTAAGTGAAGAAAAAAACGAGTGGTCATCATTACTTTAAGAAATGAAGGTCAGTCAGTCCGAAAAATTGGGAAAACTTGTCCCCCAAGTAAAAGTCTTCCCAAGTGCAGTCAAAAACCATCAAGCGCTACAAAGAAACTGGCTCACATGCGGACCACCTCAGGAAAGGAAGACCAAGAGTCACCTCTGCTGCGGAGGATAAGTTCATCCAAGTCACCAGCCTCAGAAATCGCAGGTTAACAGCAGCTCAGATGAGAGACCAGGTCAATGCCACACAGAGTTCTAGCAGCAGACACATCTCTAGAACAACTGTTAAGAGGAGACTGTGTGAATCAGGCCTTCATGGTAGAATATCTGCTAGGAAACCACTGCTAAGGACAGGCAACAAGCAGAAGAGACTTGTTTGGGCTAAAGAACACAATAAAGAACACAATAAAGAAAACTCTTTGAATGAGAAGGTGTTTCCAAACTTTTGGTCTGTACTGTATATACTTCTGTCTTCCACAATAAACTTTGAACGTCTCACTGAGCACTGAGTTGTGTGTTTCATTGAGCGGTTCCCTGGCTCCAGGCGGGTCAGCAGAATACGGGCGGAACACTGAGTAGACCAAAGGGGGTCTACCAAAAAACAAGAAATCCTTACAATTTGGGGACTCGTCCGGGATACCATTAATCAGGTGAGTGCTGCTTTTTATTTTTCTTTATAAAGATAGAGCAAGCACGCTTCCCTGGTTTTTGGTATCGGGACCATGTAAGGGGGAGGATTGTCTTGAGGCTTTTATGCCAGTATAACACGCGCTCGCTTCTGAAAGGTTCCTTTCAGAAGCACAAGTGTGGAAGCTGTATTCTGTTGACCGCTCCTTGTTGTTGTCTTTGTTGAAGTACTGTGTGTTGTTTGTTGAAGATATTGGTTCTTTCTGTCACAGGTTAATTCACATTTATAAAATGGGTAATAAGACCACAACTACTTATCCGAAATCCTTTTGTGAGCTGCCAGTCTGTGCCTGTCTCCCCCGTTCCCATAAACGCGCGCCAACCTTCGATGGAAGGGGATTCCTCAGGAAAGGGAAAGACTCCCAAGAGAGTGTCAGGATGAACTCCTGACAGCCCTCTTTTGGATGATCTCGAGAATACTGATGGTGAGGATTTTGATATCCCGGACGAAGGCCTGGATTAGAGGTCTCGCCCTAAACCTCGACAAGAAAACACAGCGTTTGTTTTCTCCATGGGACCAAAGGGTCCAAAAATCCTTCCACCATCCGTAAGCACACTGAAGGACATTATAAAGATACTCCCTTCTCCCAAAAAACCTTTGCATTTTGTTGATATGCTGATAAAGGCTTCCAGGCATTGTCAGCTCGTGGGTGCAGATTATCGCTTTATTTTGCACTCGGTTTTGGGAGATGGGTACGATGAGGCTGAATTGATAAAGACAGTAAAATGCTTAAACCCTGAAACAGACAAATGGACTGTAGTAGTGAAACATGAAGACATAGAGGAGGGGGGCGGGGTGAAGAAAAAAGAAGGAATATGACTTTCTTTGGGGAAATTCTAATGAGGCTCTGGCTAACTACTTATCTTCTTGCACGTCAACAAGCTAGTCAGGATCTGTCACAGGTAACTAACTGTAGACAAGAAAAGAGCAAGACTACCTTTCTCGAGAGGTTCCGAGAGACCTGGACCCTTTTGGGTGATATGCCCCTACCTGAGGCAAACCCTAACCCACTTTTCCTTACCACCTTCTTGAATAATTGTCAAGCAGAAATCATGAAAATTTTAAAGTTTCAATTGTCAGGTCGTTCTACAATGACTATTAAAAAATTAGGTGAGCGTAATGAGCGTGAGGACAATGGAAGGAGATAGTATTTTGGAAAGCAAACAAGTGGCATGTCTGTTTGTGGAGAATGAAGGATACAGAGGTGGAAAAGGGGGAGGTAGAGGAAGCCGAGGAAGAGGTAGAGGAGGTCTGCAGGGTCAGAGTGCACCCCGTAGATCTGGTAATTGTTATTATTGTCATAAAGAAGGCCATTGAGCTTGTGAGTGTCGCACGAGGGCCTGAGATGAGGGATATGGTGAACAAAATGTGTATAACCAATTGAATGATGGTCAGTGGCATGATGCTAATAAAGTGTTTTCTCCTAATCCTGCCCAGCAGCTGCCGCAGCGAGTGCAGCAACAACAACAACAACAATCTAGACCCATTCCCTTCTCAGGGATGCAGGTGGGAGTATATGATGCATAGGGATGCCCGCAGAGTTCCAGCCCCGCGATGCTACTTTGTACTTTCGAGTCTCCTCAGGCTAATGAGTTGCCCCTCATAGAATTGTGTATAGATGGTTCCGTATTCTCTTTTTTGGTGGATACGGGGCTACAATGTCGTCTTTGGGTCGTGCATATGAGGGACCGCTCTCGAATAAAAGTATCAGCTCTGTGGGAATTGAAGGGGTTGCTCAATGATATTATTTCACTCCTCAGTTAACTGTAACATGTCCTTCAGACGAGGGAATTCATTCTCTCACCGTTTTGATTGTATGCCTGATTGTTCTTTTAATCTATTAGGACGCGATTTAATGAGTAGACTACACATGTCTTTGACTTTTTCCGGCACGAAACTCACTGTTGAAGTGCCCGATTCAGTTCCTTTCTTCCACCTCACAAATATGCATGTAAATAATTGCTTCCTCTCTTCACAGAACAGCTCTCTTCCTGCTGCCCTTGAATATGTGCCAAGCAGTCTGTGGGTTGAACATAAGGATAAGGTAGGGTTGTAGCACTTGGATCTTAAAACGATCTTAGTTACACTATCACGGGGTCGTGCATCTAAATGTGGGCAAATAGAATTTACTTCCGGTGGTGTAAGAGCAACGCGGAACAAGCAAGACGCGACACAACGACAAGTACATAACAAACCAAAGTGCATTAAGTGAACAAAAACCAACAAATAAATAAACCAGGTGCACCAAAAAAAAACAATATATACAAAATATGTACAAATATAAACAACGTGTGTGTGTATGTATGAAAGTGCAAAGTCCGTGTATTTATTGTTTGTGTGTGTGTAATGTAGGCTGGGAGAGATGGCTCGGTCTCACCGGTAATGATGTTCAATCCGGGAGCACGAAAAACGGAACAAGTTTTGAATGAGTCCACAACAGATTAATCCTCTTGGGTAAAGTAATCCAGTGACTGCGTTTACCAAACTCTCTCTCACAAGAACAACGCTGTATCTCCTCATCTCTCCTCCTCGAAGCCTTTGCCGGTTCCGTATTTAAGCCGGCTCACGTGATTCAACACGTCATCGGGCACTCTCGCGCATTGGCCAAGTATTATCGCGAGAGCTTAAACCCTACGCCAAAACACTGTGATGGGACAGTTTAAACCATCTAGGGTCCATTTCCAGTGTGCAGGTGAGCTTTATCAACTCTTAATCATTATCCTGCTATTTAAAATGCCCCTTTTATGTGGCCACGCTACATAGACCCCCCCCTCAAGCCTCCGGCGTCTGAGAAGAGCGTCCGTAAAAGCGCTTTAAATTAACCACATTTATAATATCGTTTTTTTGTAATTTATTGGCCCTTTCCTGTTTATTACTTCTGCTGGTCCCTCCCACTTGGGCGCTAGCTTAGCAGAGAAATGTTTAGCTGCCGAGGAGAGTGGGTGAGTGTTTAACCAAACCAGGTCTCCCGGCTGAAAGTGCGCATCTTTCCTCCGGGCATTGTAATACAGTGGAACCTCGGATTGCGAGTAACGTGGTTTACAAGTGTTCCGCAAACCGAGCAAAGATTTAAAATAATTTTTTATTCGGAAACCGAGCAAGTATTAGTTTACGAGCGCCGAGTATCATGCTTCACACATGCGACTCTTATTTGGACACCGAGCGTCACTCTCTCACCTTACCTTGGCTTTATGTTATTTCACTCTTTGTTTCACCTCCTCTGAGATTGCTTACACATTGCTGGACAGACAAAGGACAGTGTGATTCGGCGTTGGTGGGTGATTAATGAGTCTTTCGAGTGGTCCTTTTAATTGTCGGCCCAGTGCGAGTTCTGCTGGTGTTTTCCCGGGTGTCTCCTGTTGTGCAGTGTTGATGGCGAAACGTTCAGGTAACCATTGGTCCCAGTTTTGGTGATGGTCCCCAACGTACGAGGCTATCATGGTTTTCAGTGTCCTGTTAACTCGTTCCGTCAGGTTAGTTTGTGGGTGATAGCTAGTAGTCAACTTCTGCACACTCCCCCAGGTTTGGCACAGTTGGGCTAACAGCTGGGACCCTAAGTATTTGGGAATGCCCCACCTAGTGAAAATTTCCTCCCTTAGGATTTTCACCAGTTTCGGTGTCTTTACATCTCGTAGAGGAAACATCTCCACCCATTTAGTAATATAATCCACCACCACCAGCAGGTAAGCATTTCGCCTTTTACTCAGGGGGAAAGGACCCATAACGTGCAGTCCCACTGTATGTCCAGGCTCAGGGACCTCTGTACTCTGTAACCGCCCACTAGGATTAGTGTTTTCGGCTTTGTATCTTTGACAAATATTGCAGGTTTTTATATATTGCCGCACGGTCGGCCACCACGCCACATCTAACAACTTCAGCAGGGTTTTCAGTTGCCCCAGGTGTCCACCTAGGGGATTATCGTGAAAGTAGTGGAGAAAGATGGGGATTAATGACTGGGGCACTACCAGCTGATATTTTTCTCCATGTCGTATTGGTACCCGGCGATATAATGCCCCTTGGTGGTGTTCGAAGGAGATCCTCTGATCTTGTGCACTTCTTGGGTGGTCTTTAGTGAGCAGCTTGATGATCGTAGGGTCTTTCTGTTGTGCTTGCGTTATTTCACATAGATTGCTGGGTAGGTCGGAGGAACATTTGGTGGTTGTGATGACCAGACATGGTGCGGCGTCCACCACTAGCGGCGGGGGCGCACGGGATAGGGCATCCGGCCCCAGGTTCAGACAGCCTTTTCTGTGATGCACAGTGAAGACGAACTGCTGTAGTCTTAGTGTCCACCTGGTGAGACAAGAGCTGGTTTTAGGGCAGTTGAAGGCCCAAGACAAGGCGGCATGGTCGGTAAAGACCTCAAAAGCCCTGCCTTCTAGGTAGTGCCTCCATTTTTCCACTGCCCAAACTACAGCTAAACACTCCTTTTCGGATGTGGAGTAATTCAGCTCTGCTCCTCTCAACATTCGGGAGGCGTAGGCTACTGCTCGTTCTCCTTCGGCTGAGTTTTGGGTGAGGATGGCTCCTAATCCCACTTCGCTGGCGTCCGTGTGCAGTTGGAACGGTAGGTTTGGGTTGGGTTGTAGTAGCACAGGTGGATTCTGAAGGGCTTGTTTTAGAGTGTCCATGCTGTTTTGACACGTTTCTGTCCACTCCCATTTCACTCCTTTCCTTTTTAAATTATTTAAGGGAGCAGTTATATCGGCGAAATGCGGAATGAATTTGTGGTACCATCCAGCGAGACCCAGGAACCGTTGTAAAGCTTTGATGTCATGTGGTGGAAAATATTCTGCCACTGCCTTGATCTTCTCCGGGTCCAGCTGTACGCCTTCTTCAGAGATGATGTGACCCAGAAACTAGAGCTGCCTTTTGAAGAAATGGCACTTCTTCATATTGAGAGAGAGGTTGGCTTGGGTTAGTCTTGAAAACACGGCATTTAAATGTTCAATATGCCGCTCCATTGATTGGGAGTAGAAAATGATGTCATCAATGTACACGAAACAACATTTCCCCCGTAGGTCTGCCAAAACCTTCTCCATTAGTCTTTGGGAAGTGGCAGCAGCGTTTCTGAGACCGTAGGGCATGGACCGGAACTGAAAGAGACCTTTGGTGGTGATGAAGGCGTTTTTTTCACAGCTCTCTTTCTCCATCTCCACCTGCAAGTAACCGGATTGCAGATCCAATGTGCTGAACCAGGAGGCGCCTTCCAGGGATTCAATGATGTCGTGAATCAGAGGCATCGGATACGCATCGGGTTTGGTTTTACTGTTCAGTTTTCTGAACCACGCAAAAACGGTAAGTCCCATCGGTTTTAGGTACAAGTACAACGGGAGATGACCAGGCTGAACAAGAAGGTTCTATGATGTTGTCCTTCAGCATCTGGTCGACCTGATTTTCTATGATATCTTTCTTTAAAGGAAAAACTCTATAGGCTCGAGATCTGAATGGAGTGTCGTCAGATAAAGTGATTTTGTGTTTTACTAATGCTGTCTTCCCCAGGACGTTGGAGGTGGTGCGAGGCCACGCTGCCATTAATTTCAGCAGCTCCTCTTCGTTATCGGTGTCCCATGTCGTCCTGCTTTCCATGGTCACCGCCGATTACAACAGAAGATCTGATGTTACGGGTAAGGTGTAATACAAGTTGGTCATAGCAGGGAGGTGAGAGCGGCCTCTGACAGCTGTCGTAGATGGAAAAGGGTTTGCTTGGGGAGTTAAAAAGGGATGGTGGGTGAAACCTTTATCTGTTTGCAGCCCGTATCTTCCCCGAGCGATCTCCAAGACAGCTCCTGTGGCTCTTAAGAAGTCCAGCCCCGCAATCAGAGGGAAAGCTAGGTGAGCGTCGCTCATGATGTATGTTTTTTGCTTACATTCGGCACCATGCCAGTTGTAATGAAGCGTTCTTTGTGTTTGAGCTTGATGTATTTTCCCATCAGCCATTACAAACTTCTGGGGAGAAGGAACACACATGTTCGCCAAGCTGCTTCCATAGGTGTTCTCTCATAAGCGTGTATGAGCTGCTCGTGTCCAACACAGCATTTACGGCCCTTCCCTCTACTGTCACTGGAACCAGGAGAAGAGACGGAACAGTAAGGGGTTGTGCAATGGAGAGTCCTGCTACGGATTTTAAAGGAGCTTGAACTGCCGTCTTCTTAATGCTCTTCTCCTTACCTTGCTGAGACCCCACCTTCTGCCAGTAATCTTTGCTGCCCTTGCAGTCTTTTTCCACCATGGAACCTATCTTCACCAGCTGTTCAACAGTGTTCACTGTGCCTCTGAGACATCTGGCCACTCTAGGATAGATGTTATAAGATACGACCGACTAGTTCTTCCTCAGAGATATCAGGCTTCCACTCAGGCGTTGTCCAGGCTGTTGTACCAGCGACCTTAACTTGTCTTCCACTTCCGTCAAGTAGTCATCCGGTAAGAAAGCGGCCATGAATGCCTGTTTAAGGACTCTCAGTCCGTCACCTTGCCTTTCTCTGCCTTCCACCAGCTCAGAGCAGGTCCTCGTTGAACTGTGCTGAGGGTGCCTACCAGCTCCGCGCTGGGCAGTGGTCTGATCTCCAAGTAATTTTCACATGTGTTACATGACTGCTTTTATGTTGTACCTTCTCTGTAGATGCAGTGATTGGCATCCTGGGGGAATGTAGAGCGGTGATTGGGGTGATGCCGGAGTGTAGGCCTGTAACCGCTGGATGGTGGGCATACTAGTGAGACGCAGCCTCTTCATCTGATTTTCCCAGATAACGTCACGCCGCAAAAAACAGTCAGTTACAGCTCTTTCCAGTTTTTCTAGAGCCTCCTGGCAGTAGTGCTCCAGCTCTGCTAAGCTAGCGTCCACTGCCTGACGAAAACTGGTTTCTCTGTTAATACTGCTGTTAATGGATTCTCTAAAATCCTGTTCTAACAAGCCCACTTTATCTGAAAGAGCCAATACATCCACCTTACATTGATTCAGTTCCGTTTGCATAGTATGTACATCAACATCAGACACATGAGCAGCAATCACATCACCATCATCATCATCATCATCATCATCCTGTCTATCCGATATGTACAATGAACTAATCAAATAAATTATTCCGGCTTTAGGGTTACGGCGTGTCACAAATGCATCATCTACCTCTTCCCGTACATTAGTAGTAACAGCCAACTCGCCACTAGTGTTAGCATTAGCCGCGTTAGCGTCCATTTTGCTCCGCAAAGTCACACCACACCAGAAAATACCACAGGATCCCCTTACGGGCCACCACTATGTTTAAAATGCCCCTTTTATGTGGCCACGCTACAGGGTTAGTACACTGCGTTCCTTATGAAGCTAAATTGAAACACTCACAACCTGTGTACATCAAACAATATCCACTCTCCGAGGCCAAGGCCTCAGGAATCGATGAGATTTTAAGCTCACTGCTCAAGGAGGGTGTCGTTAAACCATGTGTAAGTTCTTACAACACACCTGTTAATCCAATACTGAAACCTGGTATGTGGAGATTTACACAAGATTTGAGAAAAATAAATGACGTAGTTATCCCTGATGTGCTGTGATGTATAGTCTCCTCTATACCTTGTCATCATTCGCATTTCCCTGTTATTGACCTTTGCTCTGCCTTCTTCAGTGTTTCTGTGGAAGAGCAGACACAGCAATTATTCCCCTTCACCCACAGGGGGCGTCAGACCTGGGCTTGCGATTTCATTGACTCGACTGCTGTTTTTTCAGCTGTAGTAAAAGATGCACTTGGTGATCTAACTCTCCCCACTGATTCTGTTGTCCTATTGTACGCAGATGATTTACTGGTGTCCACTGCTTTGCCTGCTGTCTGCGAAGAAGCCACCATCTGTCTCCTGAAACAGAAGGGTTTCAAGGTATCAAAGACTAAGTTACAGTTTTGCAGAGACAATGTAAAATACCTGGGTTATGAACTCTCCCAAGGCCAAAGACGGCTCTCAAAGGAGCGAATCCAGGTTATTCTCAACACCAAACGTCCTAGCACTAAACATGCTCTCGTGGCTTTTCTGGGAGTGGTCAGTGTATTCCTGACTGCTCATTCTACGACAAACGCATCAGAACAGCCATCTCACACAAACAAATGATCCGCCCCAACTGCCTCTGACATGGACTGCTGACATGATTGAGGCATACAAAGAACTGAAAAAGGCCCTATGCTCCGCTCCAGTGCTGGGCCTGCCTAACCATCAAAAACCATTCCATCTATACGCCTGTGAGCAGGGGGGCACTGCTTCTGCTGTGATGGCACGGGAGCATGGGGGGGGGGGGGGGGGATGAGATCATGTGCTTTTTTATCTAAAACTTGCCTGCCTGTCTCAGGGCTGTGGCCACCTGTGCGGTGATGGTACAAGATGCTGAGAAAATTGTTCTCTCTCATCCTTTGATTTTGTATTCTCCACATCAGGTGAAACAAGTGGTACAGAACCTTCAAACACAATACATGACGGCTCAGAGATGGTCTGGGTATGAGATTATCCTTTGTTCTACAAGTAACTTAAAGATAAAATCCACCTCTTCTTTTGACACCCTCGGATATGCTCTGGCACGCTTGATCAATGCACAGGACAACACGCTAATAGACACAGATCATGACTGTTGCTCAGAGATTATTTACTCCACTAGTATACGTCCTGTTCTGTCTTCTACCCCGTTAACCACTGGTGAAAGTCTGTTTGTAGATGGTTCCTGTTCAAAACCGTATGATGGGAAATTTCTCAAAAATTTGTGGTTATGCTGTGTGTGCGCTGCCAAATACGACCATTGAAGCTTACTCTCTCCCTTTCTTGTATGCTCAGGCAGCTGAACTTTTTTGCTCTAACCCGTGCGTGTGTTCTTTCAAAGGGAAAAGATATCACTATATACACTGATTCATGTTACGCTTTTGGTATCGCTTACGACTTCGGCCGCATCTGGCAATCCAGGGGTTTTCGTTCTGCTGAGGGTAAGCCTATTTCTCATTCTTCTCTTGTTCAGGATTTAATAGACGCATGCCATCTTCCTAGCACTCTCACTATTGTAAAAACTAAGGTTCATTCCTCTGGTGACTCTATGGAAGTGCGAGGTAATTCGTTAGCTGATCATATTGCTAAAGAAGCAGCCCAAAAACAGATTTTCTTTCCTGACTCTGATTCTGATCTGATCAATATGTTTTCTTGCCTAGCTCTTTGATTCCCGATTTAGATTTATTGTTTTTGCAAGCTTCAGCCATGCCGAATGATTCTGCTTTTTGGCAAGCTCAAGGAGTCTACGTTACTTCTGATGGTTTATGGTATTTTGCTGATGGTCGTTTGTGCCTGCCGTTTCATTGTCTTCCGTTTCTCATTCGCGAGTTCCACGGTGTTACACACTGTGCACGAAGGGGGGTTAAGGAAGATATGAAAAAACTCTTTTGTATAGCCGACATGCTTGGAACAATTGATTCATTAATATCTATATGCTTAGTGTGTGCTCAGAATAACGTGACAAAGGGTTTAGGTAAACACAAAAGTCTTCCGTTACCTACTGCCCCGTTTGCAGAGTGGCAAATTGATTTTACGCATATGCCTGCATGTGGCTCATTCAAATATCTTCTGGTTTTGGTCAACAAATTTTCTAGGTGGGTGGAAGCTTTCCCGTGTGCTCGAGAGAATGCAAAGGTGGTGACCCGAGTCCTAGCGAAAGAAATAATACCTCGTTACGGCGTGCCTCATGCTATTGACTCAGATAAAAGAACACCTTTTACATCACAGGTAACGCAGAAATATCTTTCCCTGTCCTGGCATTTCCACATTCCTTATCATCCACAGTCATCAGGTATAGTAGAAAGAACAAATAGGACACTGAAAGAAAAATTGACTAAAGCAATGCAAACCATGAGGAGTAAAAACTGGGTTGATTTGGTACCTGCTGCTCTAGCCGAGATGAGAATGACACCAAGAAAAGACGTGCACATGTCACCACATGAAATTATATTTGGCAGACCCTTTCTTGTGCCGTGGAGGAAAGGCAAACCCGCGATAGGAACAAGTGATCTCGATGTACATATTGCTGAATATTCTGCTGCTCTAATAGACACTCTAACTAAACAATACGAACAAAATGCTGATGTGACTCCAATAACCTCAACGAAACCCACACATCCTTTTAATGTGGGAGATACTGTTCTGGTAATATCTTTGACCCCCAGGAAACTGGAAGATTGTAAATATGACGAACCAGCAGAAATAATCGCAATCACTCATACTGCTGTCCTAACTGATCTTTTTCCACAGTGGATCCATGGTACTAGGCTGAAGAGATGTCCTGTCGGCGTGAGATCAAAAGATGAATAAATGCTTGTGTATTATTATCTTTCTTTCTTTTGTGATTTTTTGTTTCCTAGACTAGAAGACGTGCTGCAGTCACCTGACACAGAGGGGGTGACATGACACAGAGGGATTTCCTTGGGCGTGCCTGCACTCCGAGCACTGGAGCGTCAAGAAAGGCAGTAGTTCACCACTAGTAGTTATTTATGAGTCAGACCTGTTGTGTTTCTTTGGTCCATGCATTCTTCGTTGTGTGCAAAATCTTTTATATATAAAGCTCTGAGTTTTATTCAACAATGTTTCTTATGAATAAAAGGGGGGAATTGTAGGAAATATTTAATTTTTGTGTGTTTCACAATTCTTCTTTGTGTATGAAAACAGAGTGTTTTCTTTCTTTGACCTCGACATGCTGCACTATCAGCAAACACATTACTTAGTCTAATCTATGTTCAGGTCATAAAACCGTTGAAGGCTCCTAACTAAGAACAACTCCCAAAGCTCCTATTCTTCTCCACGTTATCTTTCAAAACCACTCCTGTACCCTCCTTTTGGTGCTTGTGTGTGTGCATATATACTGTACTTCTGTCTTCCACAATAAACTTTGAACGTCTCACTGAGCACTGACTTGTGTGTTTCATTGAGGGGTTCCCTGGATCCAGGCAGGTCAGCAGAATATGGGCGGAACACTGAGTAGACCAAAGGGGGTCTACCAAAAAACAAGAAATCCTTACAGAATTTGTTACCGTTTTTAATCCTTGGAATTGGAAGAAACTGAGATTTTCATCATCATAATATACATTGTATTTTTTAAACACTCTATACACAATCATTTTCTTTGGTATTTTTTAAAATAAATTATTATAAATTAAATAATTTATTATATAAATGTTATATTTTTATTTAAAAAAATGAAAATAAAAACAAAAAAATATTACATTTGTATTTTCCATTTGTAAAATAGCATTAAAAAAATCACTGGCTATGTATAGAGTGATTAAAAACATTACACGGCATTTTATGATGAGGAAACTTTCCATCTCTTCCATTCCAGTGTTTAAAAAACAGTTACAATGTCAATTTTAGAATCCACAGAATTATGTTATGTTACGACTATATTAATACACTCAGGAAGACCTTTTATTTGGGGTAAAGTGACTAATGTGCCTAACTTTTTTCAGCAGAGCCTGAATAATCCACGACTTTTCATGAATACGTAAGACCTATTGACACCTCTCAGGTGATGCCCCACACACACACACACACACACACACACACACACATACACACACACCAAAACACACAGAAAGCAGATCAAACTGTCACCAGCACGTCCCTCCCCGAAACAGCGCAGCAATGAGCATTTACTTACATCTGAGTCGTTTACATGAATCACTTATCAATAGTTCATCATATCAATTTATTCATACATATTGGACCTGTTATACATGGAAAAACAACACTGAGTAGACCAAAGCAGGATTATTTTTATAGTGTAAATAAAAATGATTTTCTAAACGTGGGATATTGTTATTTATCTCAATATATGTTAATTTAATTTCAATGAGGTTTCAGCTCTGGTATGTTGAGCATCGTGATCCTCCTCTTTAATTTCTTACGTTGTAGCACTGCCACATAAGGGGCATATTGATTATAGGGGGTAATAAGACGGCTAAATAATAAAGAAGCTGCAACCTCTTATGCATTGTGCCCACTACGGTGTATTTGCCTGTATGTATATAACGTGTATTGGTTCCCGCTCCTACTCTCGCGAGACTGTGTTGCCAGGTGGCACGGGAAGAAGATGACACACGTAACACATTAGAGATTTCTTTTAAAGAAGCCACTAATAGTAATCTTAATAGGGAAATTAGTTTTCGGCAGGCGGTGGCCTTTAGCTTGGCAGGGTTGGAGAACTACGTTCAAGAGGCCCTGGAAAAGCTGGAGAAGGCTATTACCGAATGTCTTCTGCGGAGAGACGCCATGTGAGAGAAGCAGCTGAAGAAGTTGCGTCTCACAAGCTGTCTCACTCTCCGCCGCCCACCGGCCTGCTTCCCTATACCATCGCCCACTTCTGCACAGCCCCCGCCTAGCACTCCAGTCAAGGCACCCCAGAAAAAGGTACAACTCCCAGGAAGCCAGGACACCGCTGAGGTTCGTCCGTCAGTTGCAGTTCACCCATCCAAGCTGCATTCGCCATCGGAGCTGACGGCTACGTCCACCTGTCCTCCACGGCCACTCATCCGCAGTAAAGACTGCGGACAACGCAGAGGAAGAGCTGAAGGCATGCTTAACAACGGGAACCCCAGCGTGACTGATGTTCTCAGGCCCACAGGGACCGCAGTGGAACAGAAGGAGAAGGGGGGATTGAACACGGAAAGGAGCGGCGAGCAGCGTATACCAGCAGCCTATCCTTCCTACTATGCGAAAGCCCCAAAGCTGAATCCTCCACTACATTCCAGGTTATCCTCTGACCTGCCCTGTGAACTGGGGGAGATTGCACAAGCCCAGCAGGACGACAGCCTCATAGCTCAACTGGCTGCTGGGGAGTCCCAGGGGAAAATGCAAACCAGAGAGCTCCTTTGTACATCACCGGGGGCTCTATATCGAAGCGCGACGGTGAAGCAAGGGGAAAAGCTCCAAGTGGTAATCCCGCAATCATTAATCCATAAGATCATACACCATTACCATATCCCTCCATGAGGCGGACACAGGGGGAGACTAAAAACCCTGGTGCGGCTGCTAGAAGAAGTCTGGTGGCCCTCCGTGCGGAAGGACGTATGGCAATATATTACCACCTGTAATGTCTGCCAGAAGACCAACAGCAGCAGTAAGCAGTCCACTGACGACCAGAGTTCTGCTATACTCTTGGCTCCACCCATCATGAAACCCCGAGGGCAACATCAGCGCAGCTATCGCGGGGTGGGCCACTCAAGGGACCACTGGCGCAATGCATCGACTCACCACCCACTCCAGACCAAGCAACAACTTCTTTCTGGCTTAACCCACGAGACACAGCGGAGGAAGAAACACAACAACAAAGACGTCAGAAAGCCAAACAAGCCAGTTTCAGAGTGCTCGTGCTACTGGGCGAACTGGTTTGTTCTGGTCTGGTTTCTCCTCTGCACTTCAAAATTTCTCTGCCAAGCTAGGGGGGTCTACGTAGCACTGCCACATAAGGGGCATATTGATTATAGGGTGTAATAAGACGGCTAAATGATAAAGAAGCTGCAACCTCTTATGCATTGTGCCCACTACGGTGTATTTGCCTGTATGTATATAATGTGTATTGGTTCCCGCTCCTACTCTCGCGAGACTGTGTTGATGGGTGGCACGGGAAGAAGGTGACGCACGTGGTCACCTGACCCGAACATAAAGCCGGCCCAGGAAAGCATGCGGGGAGAGCAAGTTATGGAGATACAGCGCGCTGTTTATATTCTTTTCACGGAGTTGCTCACGAGACTGACGAAGGCTGTTTCTTGCGGGTTTGTCTTACCATCCAGATTAACACTGACTGGACTGCTTCGTATCGGTTCTCGCACTCCGACATCGGCCTCCCGGTTATTTACCATCATTTCCGGTGAGACCGATCCATCTCCCTCAGACACTTTTACAATAACACGGACTTTGGACATTCTACATATTCACACACACTCCGGTTTTCATTGTATATATTTTGTAAATATTGTTTTCTTTATTGGTTTTGTTGGATTGGTGCGCCTTTTGTTAAATTTTTGTATAATACACTTGTGGTTTGTTTGAATTGGTCTTGGGTTTGTGATTCTTGCTCACTGAGTTTTAAAGCACTCCGTCACGAAGACAAAGATCTCTCCTTTTGTGTAGCATCGGGTAATTATATCATATCTGAGCGTTACAACGTAGTCTAATCAGCGCTTAACTGCACGCTTAAAGTTTTCCAGAGTGCACCGGCAGAAGTAGACTAATGATTATGAATGCATCGGAGAAACAGCAAGGAGACTGACTCTGGCCATTTTAATAATTCATTAATAAATTAGTGATTTCTTTGATTTCGGCTGTAGTGATGAGTGTGATCATGTCACTTCGTCATCTCCGCAGCTGTGGATGCGCCTATAATTCACTTTCCATATAAATTACATCGTCTAAAATTTGTTGTTTGTGTCATGTCACGCCAAGCCACAGCCTCGTCATGATCACTTGAGCACTCCTTTTATCTCACTCTCTCGAGCCGACCGCTTACCTGCTCTCCCGACCACGACTTTGGATTACGGACCCTTCTCTCGTCACTCCGGCTACAACCTCTGCCTGCTCTCCGACCACGATTAATCCTCGCTCCCCGCCGAGCTCACGCTGTCAGTCATACGCCGGCTCTGCATGCTCCGGCTTACACGACTCAGGTTACACGTCGGATCTGCGCACTTCTGCATTCCCCAGAGGAGCGCTGCACACTCCGGCTTCACTACGCCTCAGGCTTCTCGCGCCGGCACATGGCTCAGGTTACACGCCGGCTCAACGCATTTCCGCATTCTCCAGAGGAGCGTCAGACACAGACACATCGCCCCTCATCTCGGCGCACCCTTGCCGGTACTACTCGCTTCTGCATTACAGCAAAACTTCCTCTGCTCAACGCGGAATTCACAATACAGCTTCAAAGCACCACGATGTGAATCACAAGCACTCTTTAACCTCACTTCAATTGGCATACACCCCAAACCTCTGCACTTGAATCCACAACGCCCTCTACCAAGCCTGACAGAATAAACTGGCCATTGAAATGGATAAAGCAGAGGCAGCTCACCTGAGGGGGCATTAAAGAGTCAAGGAGCCCTCTTAGGCACTCATCAACAGGAAATTACTCGAATCACTAATACTTTGCAAACCATCACTGAAACTCTGCAATCCCTCTCCGCTCAGGTTCAAAACCGACCTCCTCCTGCACCCACTCCCCGAACCCCTCATCCTCCGGTGTTTTCTCCCGCCCAGGAGCCACGCCTCCCTGCTCCACCTACTTATGATGGGAACCCAGCCACTTGTTGTTCCTTTTTGTCCCAATGCTCCCTAGTTATAGAACTACAGGCCACGTCATTTCCAACAGAACGCTCCAAGGTTGCCTACATTATCACCTTTCTCACTGGAAAGACGAGAGAGTGGGGAACGGCATTATGGGATGCCCAAGTTCCATGCTGTTTTACATTTAAAACCTTTATGGATGAAATGAGGAGGGTTTTTGACCGCTCATTCTCAGGTCACCAGGCGGCAAGCCAATTACTTCAACTTTGCCAGGGGCTTCGTTCAGTATTTTGGGGTGCATTCTCCAAAGGAGCGTCAGTGTCGCAGAGACGTCGGCACCTGCTTCTACTGCGGTCAGACCGGCCATGTTGTTCAAACTTGTCCTATAAAAGGTCAGGCCCCCCGTAGTTCTGGGGATGCAGGGGGGCCCAGCTTCTTGCTCTTCCCCGGACCAGCGATCATGTTTCTCAGTAACCATCACTCACGGTGATCGGTCTTACGTCACTCATGCCTTAGTGGACTCCGGGGCTGACCAGAATCTAATTTTCTCTTCTACAGCCTCCGACTTCCGAATCCCTCTCACACCTCTGAGCCAACCCTTTACCGTTCAGGCCCTTGATGGTAGCAGACTCACTCCCATTACCCATTGCACCACTCCCATCACCCTACAGTTTTCAGGAAATCACATTGAGACCATCTCAGTCCTTATTGTCCAAAATGCTCATGCACCTCTTGTTCTAGGACTCCCATGGATAAAACTTCATAACCCCTATATCGATTGGGTTAAAAGGAGCATCCTCGATTGGAGCCCTGCTTGCCTCTCCTCATGTCTACACTCAGCCCCTAGGGGCCGAACCTTGTCCGCACCACGAGAGGAGATCCCAGACTTAACCAAGATTCCCACTGTATACCATGATTTACGGCAAGTGTTCAGTAAGTCACGGGCCATCTCCTTACCACCCCCACCGCCCCTATGACTGCGCCATTGACCTGCTTCCTGGAACCTCTCCACCCAAGGGACGACTCTACTCCCTTTCTCGCCCAGAGAGAGAGGCAATGGAACAATACATTAATAAATCACTCGCAGCGGAGATTATCTGTCCATCGTCGTCACCGGCGGGCGCAGGATTCTTCTTTGTAGACAAGAGAGACAAGTCCCTCAGACCCTGTATTGACTACAGAGGCTTGAATGAGATTACCATAAAAAAAACGCTATCCCCTCCCGCTTATGTCTTCTGCCTTCGAACTCCTTCAAGATGCCCGTGTATTCACCAAGCTTGATTTAAAAAATCCCTACCATCTTGTCAGAATACAGGAGGGTGATGAGTGGAAGACTGCTTTTAACACACCCACGGGCCACTATGAATATCTAGTAGTCCCGTTCGGTTTGACTAACGTGCCAGCCATGTTCCACGCCCTCGTCAATGACGTCCTGAGGGATTTCCTCAATGTTTTTGCCTTTGCTTACCTGTATGACCTAATTTTTTCACGTTCTGTAAAGGAACACGAATGCCATGTACACCAGGTCCTTCAGCGGCTGCTGAAAAACAAGCTCTACATCAAGGCTGAAAAATGTGAATTCCATGTCACCTCCACCTCCTTTTTGGGTTACTTCATCTCCCCTGATGGCATTCAGATGGACCCCACCAAGGTCAAAGCTGTTATGGACTGGCCGGTACCTTCTTCAAGGCGGGAGCTTCAACGTTTCCTGGGGTTCGCCAATTTTTATCGTCACTCCATCCGTAGTTATTGTACGGTGGCAGCTCCACTTACTGCACTCACTTCTTCCAAGAGTCCTTTCCGATGGAACTCTCTGGCCGAGGAGGCCTTTAAGGAACTCAAGCGCCGCTTCACCATGGCACCCATTCTCATCTTCCCTGATCCCGCCCTTCGGTTTGTTGTGGAGGTAGACGCATTGGAGACCGGAGTTGGAGCCGTCCTTTCACAGAGATCTCCCAAGGACAATAAACTCAACCCTTGCTCCTTTTTCTCCCGTCGTCTCACACCCCCTGAACGCAACTATGGCATTGGAGACCGTGAACTCCTGGCAGTCAAGCTGGCACTTGAGGAATGGAGACATTGGTTGGAGGGGGCGGAACATCCTTTCCTCGTTTGGACGGATCATCGAAACCTGGAGTACCTAAAGACTGCTAAGAGACTAAATTCACATCAGGCATGATGGTCACTATTCTTCTCTCGTTTTCTGTTCACGTTATCTTATCGCCCTGGTTCCAAGAATGTCAAGCCTGATGCCCTCTCACGACAGTTCTCCTCTTCCCAAGACACGCCCTCGCCAGAAACGATCCTTCCCCCCACTGTCTCGTGGCAACGACCCAACTGGAAGTGTTAGACCGTTCCCTGATCACAGACTTCCACAGACCCCGAAGCACCCGCTAGAACGCCTGGGGGCAGTCGTAGGGGGGAGGGTACTGTCATGTCACGCCAAGCCACAGCCTCGTCATGATCACCTGAGCACTCCTTTCATCTCACTATCTCACTTCCTGCTCCCCAGACCTGTTGTCTATCACTGATGTAATTTCCAATCCTATTTAAGCCACGCGCCGACTCAGTCATGTCGCCAGTTTATTGTGCACCTTACCTCTGCCTGTTCTCCGACCACAAATAATCCTCGCTTCCCGCCGAGCTCACGCTGGCATTCATGCTCCGGCTTCACTCCACGCCTCAGGCATTCGTGCCGGCGCACGGCTCAGGTTACACGCCGGCTCTGCGCACTTCCGCATTCCCCAGAGTCAAGTCAAGTCAAGTCAGTTTTATTTATATAGCGCTTTTAACAATTGACATTGTCGCAAAGCAGCTTTACACAATAAAAAGAAGTAAGTCTGTATGCAATGTGGATGAATCAAAATGATAAGACCCTGATGAGCAAGCCGAGGGCGACGGTGGCAAGGAAAAACTCCCTGAGATGGTAATAGGAAGAAACCTTGAGAGGAACCAGACTCAACAGGGAACCCATCCTCATCTGGGTGATAATGGATAGCAGGGATTGATCAGCATAATAATGTGTACTGGAGGTTTAGTGTAACAGGAGCTGTATTAAAATTAAAAGGAGTCCAGTGTGTTCCTGGAGGCTCAGGTAGACTGTAGGAGATTCCAGTCCTGAGCTATCGAACAACTGAAGTCACAGGTCCCCAGAGCATCAATCAATGATAGGACAGTCTTAATGGAAACCATCCCCAGCCACCATATGAACCTAGGCAGACCACACGGGGCATCCATGCAACGAGATCTCCAACCAGAAGCAGGACTCCAGGATGGGTTAGACGGCTCCAGAGGGCAGAGGGGTCTGGATCACTGGCAACTCAGGAGCGAACATGTATAGCTCGACAGAGAGAGGGAAAGGAGAGAGGGAGAGAGAGAGAGAGGAGAGAAAGCAGAAAAGGAGAGAACAGAAAATAAGGAGAGATGGCAGTTAGGTATGGTCACAGTCAACATGTATAAGGTGAAAGTATATTTAGTGTAGAGTACAAGCAAGGACTCTGGCAGGACTAACTATAACAGCATAACTAAAAGGGAGAGCCAGAAGGAAACAAAAACATGAGGGCTCCCTGAGATGTAAAGCAACCAATCACCTCACGGTCAACAAACCTGAGTGAACAATGAGAGTGGGGAGGACAGCATCTAAACATACCAGTTCACCAGAATACTCTACGTCCATGAGTCCCCCAGATCTGTTCCTTT
>JAAGKR010005876.1:364-7864 GCA_011419295.1 Clarias macrocephalus
GTGGGGTTGTTTTTGTGTGTGTGTGTGTGTGTGTGTGTGTGTGTGTGTGTGTGTGTGTGTGTGTTTTCGCTTCCACTCACCCTTTCTTTCATCCCCTTCACTTTTATAATCTTGGCAGCCAGAACGAGACCTGAAGAGATCTCGGCACACTTATGGACCTGGCCGAAACGCCCCCTGTAGAGACAGCAAGCACAAACACACACACAGCGCTTGTGAAGAGTTCAGGCCGTCACACACACACACTCAGGGCGGCTCTGACGAGAGAAGCTTGCAGCGGCTCATAGACGCACCGGAGCCCTTCAAGCTCCGAGCACTTTAGTGATCATTATTAGTTCAGTTGTTTCTTTAATAAACACATCCAGGCTCAGGAGTGAACAGTACAGAGAGACATCTAGCACAACATAGGCAACATAATAAACTGAATTTTAATCAACTTCCCCAAACACGACTGAGCGAAAGATTGGAAACCAGGTCACCAAGGCATAGAAATAGCACAGATACACACAGTCACATGTTCCTGAGGTTGTTTTCAGTTGTTTCTACGACCAAAAAGTCCTAATAATAAGCTCAATTTGTGAGCTCGACATTCTTACAACTTGATTTTCATATCCCGTTGGTAGTAAAATTGATCCTTTATAGAAGTAATGATAACTTTTATACTACATGACATATCCGAAAATCCCAGATACACAGTTTGAAGTCTGAAGACTTAATTTAACAGTTTCAATTAAAAGAACTGTATTCATTTGGTCAATTTATAGAAAAGTTAGATATATTTTCTATAAGAGCACACAAGCACACTAATACATTAGATAGACACATGTTTCTATAGCAATAACTAACATGGTGGATAAACCTCTAGAAAGACCCTGTCTCCATAGGCCACGCCCACATTGGTCAGTTATTGAATACTTTCCATCCAACCATCCATCTAGGAACTTCTGTAGTGCAACTAGTGACCGTGCTGGCCAGTGGTGACCATTGGGTTTAATCCCATTTGTTGTTATTATTATTATTATTATTTTTTTTTGACAACTGTGATAGTCACATACAGGTAATTTGTGAGCTCCAATTCGACTGTGGGAGGAAACCGGAGTACCTGGAGGAAACCCCCTGATCATGCAGAGAACATGCAAACTTCATGCACACAGACCCCGAGGCGGGAATCAAACCCTGACCCTGAAGGTGCGAGGCGACCTGCTATAATTTGATATAATTCTGTATTGAAACAGTAAGACCATCAATAGAATCAATAGTATTCGCCCCCATATACTAACCAGCTAACAGGTGAATCAAAACTAAAGAAGCAAACTTCAAAAAGTTTTTTTTTTTATGGGAAGTTTAGTTTTTTCTTCTTTTCAGCCAAAAAGCTCACTCCTTGTTCCTCTCGGCGTGGACTCTGAGTCAACAACAGCCCAAAAATAAACTCCATGCCGAGTCAAAAACAAGCCCAGCACTTATTTGTGCCCTATTGGAGGGGATTAGTCTCTGTACTCTGTGCATGTCAGTTATTCAGCTCCACACTCTCTGGCTCCCGGCGTGCTATCAGAAGCCCCTGACCCCTTCTCCACCCCCGTCCCTCCCCCGACGCCTACATATTTATCTCTCTAGGTTTTTATCTGCAATGCAATTTTCAGACGACACAAATGGGCGAGTGCCAAGTTGACAATGTATCGATAGTGCAAAACTATAATTACCCTCTGCTGAGGCTTTTATCACACACTCCGGGGGTCTGAAAGGGACGCAGAGCAACATACGGAAAAAACAAACAGATATACGGAGGGGACAGAGATTATGTGTAATTTGCAGTGCGTTCAGGTCAGTCTATAGGACTGAGATCGGGTGCCGCCTGTACGTCCGGAGCTGTGATACGCTTTGAGTTTGAGTCTGTATATTAATATCACGGTTAAGGTGAAGCACTGGCACTGATGCTGGTATCAGTTACGCGCAGTGTTATAATGAAATGAAGTACAAATGCTGCGTTACTGTATTTACGTAGAATTTTCATGCAGCTTTAATTTGTTGTGTTATTTACAGTACAGTAAGTTACAGAACTTTCTTATTGATCCTTTTAAAATTGTATGACTTTATAAATAAGCATATTTTATAGTAAATGATAACTTCTTGAATAAAACACAGAAAGAAGTAGGAGCAACGGTCAGAAGGTGATTCTGCAGGATGATCAGTAAAACATTGTAGCCGCCTTAATTATTTCCTTATAAAACTCCAAGAAGCTGAGGATAAGGTTATAAATCCGTGGCATTATTCACAAGAACTATTTTCTGTGCGTCGGATCGAAAGATTCTTCCTACGAGATGTGGTGCCTCTTATACCCGCTGAAAGTCTGAATAGTTTGCGTTCAAAAACTCCCCGTCCAACCCGAGAAACGCACATCGAAGTATCTGACTGACGTGTTAGCCAGGTCAGTGTGCTAACTAACATCACTCCTAATCCTATAAGGACAACACAAGATCAGAATCAAAACTCTAAATGCTCACTTTTACTTCCAACACATAAGTACATTTAATATCAGAAAATCACTTTTGAACGTAAATAAGTAAATATCAGACATTTTAAGACTCGCGTAATATTCCAAAAGGTGACTTTAACTTCTACCAAAGACATTTTCTGGTAAGATCCTTGTACTCTTACTTAAACATCGAGTGAGAGACGTGTCCATGTGTGTCTGTGAAGATATCAAGAGGAGGAACTACAGCAGCTTCCAACAACACACGTAACCTGATTGAAAATGAGAGCTGACCTGATCACATGGCGCGGTACGAGCAGTTAGATTAAATCCAAACACACAAAGAGAGAGAGAGAGAGAGAGAGAGAGAGAGAGAGAGAGAGAGAGAGAGAAGCCATCACACAGGACAGCTTCGTGTTTCTATGAGCACTGACACACACCTGCGTATCTACACTCCGCTCATGAGTCGGCGATCAAATCCTGACATGATCTCACTGATCCTCTTCTGCACTTAAGTGTCATCACATCTTGATCCTCACTACGACGAGGTGATTCCTACCAAGTGACCAACGCCACCAGAGCTGAATAACATGTTCCACAAGGCTGCTATTATTATTACAATAGTGTTTAACAAGTATTTACTCTGTCAGGTGTCAGAATCAGAAGCAGATCAGTATTAACCAATAAGAGAGTACAAAGGTACATATTCATTCCCAGTGCACAATATCTAGTAAACATATACTGAAGATGAACAAGACTGATTTACAAAAATGATTTGTGTTCACATTATCCCACCACAACCTCTCACAGGTTCATTACAGAGAAATGCTACATTTAAATGGCAACTATGATGCAAAGAAATCGTTTTTTAATTCTACTGTGACCTCATATAGAATAAGCCCCTCCTCGAGGGGGCGTGGCTTATTTAGCTCATTTACATAGACACTGAACTGGCACATTTGGAGGAGGGGTGAAAGGAAGGAAGTTTAAGGTGAAATAAAGAAAGTTTGAGTTTAAAGTTTTTTTCACACACACACACACACACACACACACACACACACACACACACACACACACACACACACACACACACACACACAAAATATCAAACTTTTCAAAATTGGACTAAATTTGACTTTCATGAAGCTCCATTGTGACAACGTCTATTGTTAAAAGCTTTATATAAATAAAATTCAGCTGAATTAAATGAAACCTCTTTACGATGGACTCACAAAGTCGGCGACTTGCGTGATGTTCTGCCCGTCAGTTTCTGCATGTTTCGGTTACTTTTTGACCGCGGTCACGTCTGTGGAAATTGAAATGCAGATGTGCGCTGTTCAGGTTCAGTAAATTATTCAGAAAGCCAAGGACATTAACCTTTTTTCCCTGAATAATTCTGTTCCTGAGTATCTCACAGAGATCACTGCTCTTGTTTCCAGACTTCTGTGTCCCTGAGTTTCTCCCGCTGTGTTCTGCAGTTACATCACCGAGTGAGTCAGTTCACATGGCAGCGGGACAAACCCACGTTTCACAGATGAGCTTCCTCACTTTCAATCACTTTCCCTCTTTTCATTACCCTGGACAAGTTAATCCTCCACTCATCTGTTTATAAAGAACTGACGCAGGACCCAGGAGGTTTTATTCATCTTACACCACAGCAACAATGCAACAATTACTTGGCATATGATATTTTTCATCATTTTTTGTTTCTAGTTACAGTTAATCGTATCAGGTTAGTCCTTATCAAGTTAGTTCCCCTCCTCACTTACTACAGACAGAGTAAAGTTTAAACTATTTTTTAACAAGTTTTTAAAACATTGTAACAATGTGAATTTGGCAACTTTTTTTTTGTCAACTTCAAATTTTTCATCATAAGAATTTACATTTAGCAAAAATATTTTAGCAGCATGCAAAGCATTTTCGGCATACGGAAAAACTAACCGAACGGAACTAAGTTGCCGGCTAAGTTGCCTGTACATTCGTGAGCCATTTTAAAACTTCTTTGCATCAGTGGAAAGCCAAACGAAAAGAGTTAGATTTTTTACGATTTCTTTTGTGTTTTTTTTTGTTTTTTTTCCATTTTGTGTAAGATTTAGTGAAGACGTAGCACCATGGGGTCCCAAAAATGTTATCAATGATGGTAGCAAGTAGAAAAGGGAGCCGCTTAAAGTTTGGTTGGTAAAGCGGTATAATTTGTAATAATAATAATATATTTATTATACATTTCTATTTACTTTATATTTTACTTAATTTACATGTTTTTTAATTGCTTTTATATGCAAAAATATAATTATAATATTAGAAATTGGTAATATTGGTAATATTTTTTTTGTAGCTGGAACGGATTATCTGCATTTACATGATCTCGTATGGGAAAATGTGTTTCACAAAGCGAAATTCCGCCGTAAGGACTCGCCTCTGGAACGGATTCAATTCCTATGCCAAGGTTCCGCTGTACTTTGATGGAGTGATGTTGAGCCAACGCTGCCTACATGACCTGGGGATGATGTTAGACAGATAACCCCAACACAATGTTGAAATAAACAAGGTTTATTAATAGCATTTATTTTTATCTCTCAACTAAAATATATTGTTAAAGTGTTAGTCCTATACAGAGTGTAAACCCTTCTGTCCTGTACATCTTCACATTTCACTGATACTGGAGACTCCTTCCATCAGTAATTTCTTTTCTTTGTTTTAGTCGCGTGACCACAGCATGATTGAGTGACTAAATAATTACTCAGGAAGTGATACTAAGAAATTTAACCAAGACTTTCTCACCAGATCAGAATACAGATTTCAAAAGAGAGTCGACTATATAAATGTAGGTCATGTTTGGTACATTTCCTTACATATTATCACAATTACAAAAACTATCTACACATATAATAATGCAAAAAAAATAATTTGCGGGGATGTAAGATGAGTCATAGTCATAGAATGAGTCATTTTTGTCTTTCTGTTTGTTTGTGCACGCATCACATAAAAGCCACTGAACAAATTTGAATGGGCTTTTCACAGGTGTATTTGTTCGAGCTTGTAGTAACATATAGGCTTTGTTTCATCACAATCGGCACACGTGAAGAGAAGATATACTAATTTGGATTTGAAATGGAAAATGCTCTTTTTTTTTTAAGTGTACATTCGTTACCATATATGGCGCTGGACGTATTCTAAACTTGCTAATAACTGATAAAGAATAAAAAAAATATATATATATATATTTAAAAAATCAACCTTTGAAAAATCATTATTTCATCTCAAAATTCAACTAAATTTTAAACACTCTTATGGGTGTGCATAATAAATGCAATCTTGTCCCTTTACTCCATGTTTTCTGTAAGAAGGAATAAACACAAGGTTGAAACAAACACTTCGAGAGATCTATGGAATTTGCTTTGTGATTTAGATAATATTGCTGTTTGGAAAGTTTTGTTGCTCCTATTTGACTTCTAGTGGACTTGAAATGCGGATTTTCAGGAAAGTCGCTTTGTGACTTGGATTTCGGTTGTACTACAGTATACCTACTGATTATTTAACTTGGCTTGCAAAACTTTATGATTTGGCTTTTTGGGGGCTGTTCCAACGGAATGAAGTCACAGCTAGTGTTAAAATAAACATAAAACATCACAGCTTGTGCTAGTTGTGAAGAACATATTTTAATAATGAGTGAGTGAATAATAGTGTATTCCTCTGAATAGCTCAACATACATGTAGAACATTTAATTTGTCTCCTGCAGAGTAAGAAATCCACACACACATACAACGTTGATGTTTAGACCAGATTATATTCAGCAGGAAGGAGAGATGCTGATCCGCACTCACCCTCCCAGCAGCACGTTGGGTTCCACTGTGTAACAGGAGCCGAGGGGAACCTGCTTAGCGCTGACGATGCGGTGCTCGAACGGGGCAGGTCGAGGAGGGCAATCATCTGCGGTGGAAAGAAAAGAAGAAGAAACTTTGAAATAGCTTGCTGCGACTAGGTCAAGTGTGAAAGGTGAAAGGTGACGTCGGGGGCTCAGGGTCTACATCGCCTACTGGGTCAGTTTTTCACGTTAACGTCAGGAGCTTGGACAGAACCCTGCTGTCGGTACTGACACCATCACGAGCGATAACTCAGATTCCAGATTCCAGCTAATGATCTGTTGAATGCAGGGAAGTTGCAGCTGCTAACAAACCACGCCAATTTTACCTGATTCATCTCTGTCACAGATTTAAGCCTCAACACATCTCACAGCCGTTTGATTTAAAACGTCCAATTGTCTAAACTGACCTCATGTTAAGAGATTCACACGACAGCGCGACAGAGGAATTCTTTATTCTGGTTGCCGATAATGAATTTTCTCCAACAACACCTCTGACCGTAGCGCAGCTACAAATCACAATGCTTATCTCAATGAGTTTGTTCTAATGTTGTTTCCATGGAAACGCAGGACTTTCTTCCTATATTCTACCACTGGAAACCCTTTTAAAAACACTAGGAACCATTTTTAGGACCATTTTCTGAAACATTTTACTGAGAGCCCTGCCTGGGACATTTTTAGAAACCTCTGCTCTTTTGTGAATTTCCAGTAACCCTTTCGCCAACCCATGAACCTTTACAACCAGATGTTCTCTTTCATGAACCCGTGAACTTTAGCTACATTTTCACTTGAAGAACCTGATGCTGACACCAAAATGTGCTGAAGTACGAAGTGAGCCCAGAACTCCAGGATGATGAGTGACGAGAGTCTGACCTGTGCAAGATGCTAAGCAGGTGGTTTTATAAGCTGTCAGCTTCCTTCACTTTTAACCTTTAAATTCAGACACATTTACGACATGTGGCAGACGCCCTTAAGCAGAGGGGGCTTACACTTTATCTCATTATACATCTGAGCAGCTGAGGGCCTTGCTTAAGGGCCCAACAGTTGGCAACTGGTTGGTTGCTGGGGTTTGAACCCGAGACCTTCCAATCAGTAGGCCACTGAGCTACTGTATCCCTGACCAGACACCAAACATGTCTCAGCTCATCGACTACATTTGTCTAAAAGGTC
>JAAGKR010005876.1:10364-47335 GCA_011419295.1 Clarias macrocephalus
TGGTCAAGGAGCAAAATAAAGTCATTCAAATCTTGATCCAGTCCGCTTATTTAAGCAATAGTTCACAAACCATATCTTTCCAAATGTTGACAAATCACGTCTACGTTATGTAAATATCAGTGTGTGTTCGTTTCTGGTTAAATTCTTTCCAATATTTCTTTTTTTTACGCACCAACGATGGGAAACTGTAAATCCAGTCCTGGAGATTTCACCTGAGCCTCACACTGCGGTGCAGAACTCGGCGCTTCTGAAGACGCCGCGGCAGATTTGTTCTGGGGTGTTCTGGCAGTGTTAGCTTTCTGACTGAACGGTTCATGTTTTGGCTCACACGCCGCTTGTCTTAGCTGAGGACTTTCCAGAGCAGCTGTTTCCTTCTGTTCCAGGTTTTCCGTGATGGGCAGGTTTGGTTTTCTGGCGTGACACAGCTTGGCTTTAGAGACAGCTTTGGTTTTTTGCTCGCTCTTCTGCCTCGAGTCCTCTTTTTTAATTAAAGCGTCTACAGGCGGCAGGACAGCGGCTGCAGGGACGTCCGTCTGCTCAGGAACGCTGTGTGGCTCTGGGGTTTTACTAGAAAAAAAAACAAAAACATAATCCCAATAGTTAGTTTAATAACATTACCACATGGGTCTTATCACGTTTATACACGTTAAAGCTCGGTCTTAGGAACACCATGTAAATCAGCAGGGCCTGACCAGCCGAGTGAATAGGAACTGCCAATTAGTAGGAGATAAACTGTCAGGAACTCCGACGAAATGAGCTTTGAACTTCCTTTCAGTCTGGCGTAATTAGTGATAGCTGTGTGTAGCAGCTTTGCTCCTTTCTTCATGAACTGCAGCTTAGGTTTCTCATCTCATTAAACAGCGGGCATGAGAACCGCCGCACCGCCACACAAAGCCTGGCTGTTAAAGGTGTTCACTTTTTAAACAGGTGTTAATTCTCCTATTAAAACTACCATTTACACTACTGGAACTTTTTCATTAACAAATTGACTTTTTAATGGAGGGTCTTCACACAAATCGTTCCCCCGCCCCCGTTTTCCTTTTAGTCTTTTGAGGACGTTTTTTAGGAACTCAGAAACGATTTCATAAACATTTCAGGAGCACTTATTTAGAAATATTATTTAGACACTGCAGGAACTTTATCAGGTACAAATAAACCTTTTACTGCTAAATACATATAGTACAGCCTCAAAAAAGTCTTTTTAATAGCTTTTATTTTCAAAAGACACAGGAAACTTTCCAGGATTTTTTTTTTCTCAGGAATGATTTAAGAAAAACATGAACATTTCCGGAACTTGAGAACTTATTTAGAAACCCGAGAACTTTTCATCCAACTTTTCAGAAACCAGGAACCTTTTTAGGAACTTATACTAAAGCTTCATTTACACTGCAGGAACTTTAATGGGAAACAAATTGATAGATTTGTAAGAAAGATTCAGATTCCTGAAAAGCCACTTTGTTTGAGTCATGAACCTTATCACGAGCTCAGGAACCTTTTAATGATCAGTTCTAAGAATGTACAGACCATTCAGACAACCAGAATCATTTAAACATGAACTTTACAACATTTTATAATTTCTGGGACTTTTTTTTTCATGGATGCTTTAAATACATTTCAGACATCATTTTAGGATTTTTTTTTTGTCTCCAGGACTTATTCAATTATTTACAAACAACATACGGAACCAAGGAACTTTTTTTTTTGGCAACTCAAGCTATTAAAAAAAAAAACAGGACACTTTGTAACCCGTTAATACGTTTAGTACTTTATGAGCTTTTTAGAGCTCAGGAAAGCAGGAAACCTTTTGAAAAACTGTCTGCAAACCCAGGAGCTTTTAGGTGCCCAACGCTTTTGCAGCGTCTAGTTCCTCATTTAACTTGAGGTGAACTTCTGCCAAAGGAGTTCTGTAGTGGAGAACACACTGTTCCCTAGAAAACGTTCCTGGGTTTCTGAAAAGGTCCCTGTGATGGAAAAGCAGCAAAATGTAGATCCTGAACAATGATGAGTAGAAGTAGCATGAAGTGTTGAGAAATGTTGAATGATCAGAAGCCAGAACGTCTCAAAAACGTCTTTTTCACACTCGTACAGGAATCTCTTTCTTTATGTCTTTAACAATATAAAACAAAAGAAGCCAATGGCCCTCAACCTCTCATGCAGAAATCTCTAGTTCCTCTGTCCCCAGGCCATGTTTGTCGGAATCTTCTGAAATCTCATACATTATAACAATCAGACACGTTCGCTAAGAACAATTTCACGCATATTTTCTGCCGGTTAATTAACGTGCTTTCAAAAGTTCCTTTGTGTTCCGATCTCATTAAATCTAGTCTGTCATCAGAAAACACACGGAAAGTGCACAGGAACCTGATGTAAAGGTCTCCTCACAAAACAAAATAACCCCACATCCATACTCGAGTGTGAGCTCCCAGAAGCCTTTGTTGTTCGCTGCACGTTTCACGTTTCAATAATGCATCAAATGAAGCCGTTCAGCCACCCTGAGTGATCTGGGCCTCCTCGGCAAACACTCGGAACAACGCAACAATACACCGCTGTTCATGCGACCTGCCCAAGACCAGTGTGTGTTTCTGTGTGTGTTATACAGCTGCTATATTATTACAGCATACTTTGATTCTAAACAGTGGTGAGACACTAATATCTGAGATCTGACACACACAGACTCGCGCTCTGTCGAACCCGTGGTGACCTGGAGAGACTTTTCTCTGCGGTTATTAGTGCATATTTTAACCTTCATCCTCTAATGAGTCGGGGACAAAGCACAGGTTAGAAAGAGATGCCATTTTGAAATGACAGGAGCACGGCGCAGGCTCACTCAGCACTTCATTAGCGTCTCTCTGGCAGCGGTCTGAAAGCCGGAGGAAGACCGGAATAAAATGGACTAGTGAAAGTCATGCAGATAAAGATCAAAAAATCCCCCTGATCTCAGAGGCTTCGCCCGTGGCTCTGGTTATTCATGTCAGGATTAGGGAGGATTTTAGAAACTGTTGATCTGATGACATTTTCACACACAGTTGTCTCCAAAAGTATAAAGACGACATACAGTATGCCATGTATTATAGAGCAGGGGATTGTCACTAATTAACTCGAGCCTATTTGGCTGGGGGGTTGTGATAATGAACTGGAAAACTAGTGCAAGACTGGCCATGTGACACTGCTATTGAGCTTCTGGAGCCATGGCGTGGGTCACCTCCGGATCTAACCCCAATAGCAAACCGTTGGATGATGGTGAAGAAGGCAGGAAGTTGATGATTGGATTGAATGAGTGACACCAGAGTACTGCAGACGTCTTTATTCCTCCCACAGTCTAAAGACATGAGATAGGCTAATTGCGTTCCCGTAGAGAGTGTGTGCTTGTGTGGCCCTGGGACAGATTGGCACCCCGTCAGGTGAGAACATCATTAAAACATCTCACTGTTCTTGTATTGAATGAAAAGCAAAAAAAAAAAAAATGTGACGTGGTAGACACCTTGCTGATGAGAGCTGTTCGAGAAGAACCTTCAGACGCGATGGTAACTCAAAAATCTACTCTTTCCATCGCCAAAGGTCTCAGACAAGACCATGAATCTGAAGCTGGAATGGACGAAACCCGAACATCAGAAAAAGACCAGACCTTTTCCAATGTTAAACTGTCCACTTCAGTGATCGGATCTAATTATGCAATTGGGTAAATCTGATCTTTTCTGATAAGCTCACCTTTATCCTGAAAATACTTTAATACACACCACAGAAAATCCCCATCAGTGAGCGTCTAAAGTTAAAACCTTTGGGTTTAGGCATTCCTAAGTTCCTCCAAACCAGGAGTGAAATCCCCTGATCTCTGTCCTGTTGTTCCTGACTGAACACGTGCATGGAGCGATTAGCAGCTAAGCCGAGTGTCAGATCAGACGAGGTAGAAGTGGGAAGGTCCCCACAGCGCCGGGGTGCAGGAGAATCGCCTCCACCAGACTGAGTTTACAGACTCACCTCTCAGGCTGAGGAGGTTCCGTCACAGAGACGGTCTCCGCAGGCCAGACTTCACGATCTCTGTTATGTTCGGACACTTCAGACTCGCTCGGGCTCTCGGGGGCGAAGGCCTGGACTCGACCCGGCTCTCTGCTTTTCAGCGTCACCTCCTTCGGCCTGCGCTGGGATTTAGCAACTGGTCCTTCCTCTGTTACAGCTGGAGAGGAACCGCGCGCTGGAGAATCGTCTTTGTGCGACTGGTGCTTGTCTGGGACTGAAGATATAACAGCGGCACAGTTACAGATTCATAGCAGTGACATTTTACCATTATAGTTTAACCTTAGTGATTTCTAGTAAGCCTTAGAAAGAAGGACGCTGTGAGAATGCAGATGCAGAAGTACTGAACATGAACATCTGTTACTGAACATGTCAAAGTTGTTACCTTATATGTCAGTAGTGCAACTGTACATGTCAACTGTTACTGTACACATTAATATTGTCACAAGTCAACATTGTTACAGTTCAACTAATATTGTTACTGTACACGTCAACCCTGTTACTTTAAAGTCAATGTTGTTCCTGTACATAATAATGTTGTTACTGTACATAATAATGTTGTTACTGTACAAGGCAACATTGTTATAGTTTGTTAATATTGTTACTGTACAAGATTATGTTGTTACTGTGTAAGTCAACCCTGTTACTTTACACTTAAATATTGTAACTGTACTTGTCATATGTGTTATGTACACATCAATGTTGTTACTGTACTTGTCAAAATTAGTTCTGTACACAAACACTTTTATGACACTTTATTACCCATTTCATTTTAACTAGTATTTAGAAACACATGCTTACAAACACTGAAGATTGATTATTGCTAAAGTCATTTTACTTTCAGGTCATTTTACAAACTGTCCATTATTATGTAAAAACGGATTGTGTAAAAAGTGCCGTTTGTGTCTCTCATTCTGATTCTGTGTTGAATTGGACTTTCATTAGCGTGAGCGAGGCGTACGCCACATT
Source organism: Clarias macrocephalus (assembly GCA_011419295.1). NCBI lineage: Eukaryota > Metazoa > Chordata > Actinopteri > Siluriformes > Clariidae > Clarias > Clarias macrocephalus. The sequence goes on from JAAGKR010005876.1 coordinate 15,348, forward strand.
AAACCTGCCTCTTTTTGGCGACTGAGTTTAAAGCACCTTTATGCACCGACTTTAAGTTTCCTCCTCCCCGTGTCAGTGGGATCCGGTTTCCCCCGACTGTAGGTGTCACATGTCACATGACACATTCCAACCTTTCAGAGGATCCGCGTTACGTGCGAAGATTCCTGACGCATTTTTTCCCGCCGGGTGGGCGACACATGGAGAGCTTCTATTAAAGCCTCAGTGGTGCTCAGGACACGACCGATCATGGTGTAGGAGAACCTGATGTAAAAGCTCAGGGGACCAGTGTAGAAGATTTCTAATATCACTAGAAGAATTTGTGGGAAAAAGACATCGGAGTGCAACTAGATATGAAGATTAAGACCTCTGATGGGAAGGTCCCAGGTTCAAACCGCAACACCACCAAGGTGTCCCTGTTGGGCCCTTGAGCAAAGCCCGTAACCCTCCACTGCTCAGGTGTGTGATGTAGATGTTCATCAGATGTTTCATGGATAAAAATACAAGTCTGACAAATGCTGTAAATGAAAAAAAAAAAAAAGAAAGTGGGACACCTCCGAGGTTGCCAGATTTTCTTTGCATCTAGCATCTAAGACCACCGCCTTAGAAAAACTAATTTTACCTGCTTCTTTACTGTTGCCGAAGTGTCAAATTATGATTATAAAATAATTTTGATAAGGACATATACAGTATATATATATATATATATATATATATATATATATATATATATATATATATATATATATATGTGTGTGTGTGTGTGTGTGTGTGTGTGTGTGTGAGAGAATAAAGCCTTTGACCTGGAAAACAGATGTACAGATGTTGTTTTGTCCCGCTCCCCCTCCCGCTAATATATATATATATATATATATATATATATATATATATGTGTGTGTATATACTTTTTTTTTTTTTCCATTCAACCACAACTAGAAACCGCTAACATATTTTTAAAGCACAAATTCGTGTTCCTGTACGGATGAAGAATATTCCCGTGGACGCTCTGCCTCTGAGAAAGCGGACAACAAGGCAGAGTTTATTCAGAGGTCGGATCTCCTACCTGCAGCTCGCTCATTAATGTCGTCCGGAGCCTGAGTTCCCGTGTGACACAGAGAGGTTTTGGCCTTTGTGGCGTCGTCGTCGTCTGATGTGTTTTTCTAAGAAAAAGAAAGAAAAGGTAAAGGTGTCACAGATTGGATTTGGATAAAGCGGGAAAAAAAGAAAAAAAAAAAAGAAAAAAGAAATCTTGCTGTTGCTGGCAATCAGTAAAACTCCTGATTACAGATTAGGTGGTTGGATTTTCCTCTGTTTTATTGCTATCTGGTCTCATTTGAATAAAAATGACTTGTGTTTAGTATTATCTCGACTACACAAATCTGAACATTCGAGGGGTTTCTATATTAAAAAGTCAGAACAGAAGGAAATAAACAGATGTACAGAGCCGGCGTTGGTCTCCACGCCTACAAGTCTAGAAGGTTCACAAGTGGACGCTTGTGCCTCCAAGGAAACGCAGTCCTTCCAGTAATTGGTTGCACTCGCCGTGTTCCTCGACCACAAGCTGAAAAGCGAGAACAGCACAGAAGTACTTTCTTTTTTTCTTTCAAAAGCCAGACTGAGGGAGCTACAAATTATGAGCTGTCACAATTCCCAGTCAGATTCCTATCTAATTTTTCCCTGAGTGTTTACAGCGCTCCGGGCCTGCCGTGTCACACACTTCACTTAGCAATAGCTTTACGCTGTGTGACCACAGATCAGGCAATTAGAGCAAAGTCTTGTGCCTTTCTTGGCTGAGATAAAGAAGAGGTAGGAGGAGATATGCGTGGAGATATACGATGGGAGTGTGGAGAGGAACGGAGAACTTTTTTAAAACGGATGTGATCTTTGTAAAAAAAAACTTTGTCAACTGTAAGACACACGTACGTTACATCAGATGATGCATTTCGTAGGGAATAAAACACCCAGTGTTGTGCTGTTACGGGAAAATAATCGATTCAGTTCAATTCAATTTTATTTGTATAGCGCTTTTAACAATTTACATTGTCGCAAAAGCAGCTTTACACAATCGAAAGAAATGATATAAGTTTGTATGAGATGTGTGGTGTGATAAAGCAGAGGTGGTGTGTCAACATCTGGAGTCCAACAGCTGCGCATCCTGAAGTGCTCTATTTCGTTCACATCACAGGAATTTGCCAACAATTACTATTATAATTTGAACCAAATTTTTAAATGGAACAATGGAAGAAGAATCACTGTTTGATGCGTCTGTCAGATGTTTAATATCAGCAGAGAACATTAAAGCTTTTGACCAGGTATCACACACATCCTGTACACCAAAAAAACACCAAAAGAACAACTCTCATCATCATCATGACATGTCAGTCATAGAGAGACCCGGGGACGGACGGACAGACGGACGGACAGACGGACAGACAGACGGACAGACCATGGAAAACACATTCACATTTTCCAATTAGACAAAAGGGATCCAGTGGACACGACTCATTTGTGTCACACAGGCAGTATTACCATATAAGGAAACAGGAAGGGCAATGAGGAGGTTGGTTTATGGGCACAGACGCATGGGAAATCTAAAAGTTTAAAAGCAGCAAGTTATTCAATGTAAACCCGTCTGTCTTGTCCGGAACGGCACAACTTTACCTCTGACCACCTACTACTATTTGGAGCTTCACTACTGTCAGAGCCGCTGTTATGGAAAATTAATGAACTAATTAAACTTGAGATTTCAATTCAAATTTCTGAGAGCATCACCAGGGATTTAGTTTTCAGACTGGTTTTAGTTGAACTTGGTGTGATAATTGCTGCAGATCTGACAGTAAAGTAACAATAAAAATACACCAAAGAAAATGCCTCGAGTGAATGTGATCACTGTTCAGTGTTTTTGCGCCGGAGACTCGGAGAACAACTGAACCTCTAGTAATCCAGGTCAAGTGTCTTTAAACAACAAACCCAATGGCACATGAAACCTGAAGCGTCTCTGCGTGAGACAGACATGACCTGGGAAACACGCGGCACTGGGACTGTGGAGCTCTGTTCACCAAAATGGAGCTGAGATTGGAATTTAAATGTACAGCGGAACCTCGGCATACGAACGCCTGCCTTATGGATTTTCATCTTAAGAACTGAAATGTTGCATCAGCATGCGAAAGAAATTTTTTTCGGCATACAAACGAACGAACGAACGAGTGAATCAAACCGAACCAAATCAAACCAGACGTCGACTAAGCCACGCGTGCGTCTGGGAGATGTTCTGAACTTGTTTGCCTCAGTGGAAAGCCAAGCGAATTGAGTTTCTACAAATTGTGCCATTTTCTGTATCCAGCGAAAGCATCACCTCACGATACCATGATATACCTTCGGCATGCGCTGAAAAGCTACGTGACGTTTTGCACTTTTTTTTGTAATATTGGTAATATTTTTGGGTCGCTGGAACAGATTGTCTGCATTTACATTATTTCTTATAGGTAAATGAATTAAATTCGTACACCGAGGTTCCACTGCGCTAGCTTTAAAGGTGGCCTATCATGCACTGCTAACATACAAACAAAAAATGTGAGGAAGAACAACATTCACTGCTTTTTCCATTTTTGATTGGCTGAGGTTTAAACAAGCTGATAATTTTTTTTTTACCCCTAATGTGACCTCATAGAAGGAAAGTACCCCTCCCCCCAGCCTGTTGCTCAGCTCCGCTGTTCTGTAGTGGGTGTGGCTCAGCAGTAGCTCATTTGCATAAACAGCAAAAACAAAAAAGTAGAGTTTAATGTATAAAAATGCATTAACTGAAGGCTATTTCAGCGGCAGCATTAACACAAACACATCTTTTGGGGAGAACTTTTAACGAAATAGTAAGTTACGGGACCTTTAAACAGCAGGAATGTTTAAAAAACAAATTCTTCCTCACGTTAAATTTTTTTTCCTATGAAACGTGCCAGCATTCAGAGAACAGACTGAAACCAACCCGGCGCACGTCCACAGCACTTGCCTCAACTCCGCATGACCCCCGGCCCCACCCGGATAAAAGCCCTGATCAATCCTTAGACGCTCACTAACCTCGTCCTCCGCTGCGTCCAGAAGGCCTTGCCTCCTCCAAGGTACGACTCCGCTGAGAATGAACTCCACAATCTTCGAGCTGCGAAACGCTTCGCCAACGTACCCGAGCACTTTATCCAGGGTGGACACTGAGCTTTCGATCCCCTCCATTTTCTTCCTCTGCAGCTGACCTTCTTGTTTCAAACTCATCAGCAGCGCCACCGTTTCCCCACAAAGGGATCTGACCTCCGCGATCACGGCCGAGTCGCACGACTGAGAAGGTTTCACAGAAGGTTGTCCGAGAGGTTTGTCCTGTCCGAATTGTCCAAAGTTTTTCTCTAACGCGCCCATTCCTTGACACACTGACTCTAATTTCTGCAGCACTACACTCTGTGTATTTGTGATCTCTTCGACCTTTCCTTCCAGGACGTTAATCTTTTCTTCGATGTGGCCCAGACTGCCCAGGAGAGTCGAACTGGCCTTCTTCGGTGTCCCAGTCGCAGCTCCGGAGCTGTCCAGCTTGGCACCTTCGTACATCTTGGCAATGCAGGTGGCGAGAGACACCGGTTTACTCATGATTAGAGTGAAATAGGGTCAGGACAGCAGCTCAGGGCTAAGACAAAAGGCAGGAGAAGGAAGCGCCACGAATCATTGGGTCACACTGACCAGAAGTTATCAGAACAGCTATTTCAGTCCCACCTATCTTACTCCTCTTAAGGCTTCTCTGAGGTATCGTTGTGCCTCCCACCGAAAAGAGCAGCTCGTCCAGAATGGTGTCAGTATGCACTGGAGACATGACACCACTTAAATAAACCCCTCCATTCCAGTATCTTATCGGGACGCGTCTATTTTTCCTCCCCCTCCTCTGTTCGAGCGCATTTATATACGGGTCCTAGAGCTGCCAAAGTTCCAGCAGTGCCGCGACGTCACCAAAACATTTAAATTTAACTCGACAGATGTTGTAGACGAGTACGCATGCAAGCAATGACCTTTTGTAAACCAGAGTCAGACTGAATAAGAATTAGACTTGGGATATTGTGCAGGTTAGTCCGGCCTGGGACTCGTTTAAAGATGCCTAATGCTTTGTGCTTTGCCATGACTTTGGTATAAATAAACCCCTGTGGACACTGGTATGACGACTAATCATGAACTGCAATGTCAGATGCGTTCGCCGTTTCAGTCATGCTACGTCCTGCCAGGAAAACATTGCTTGAGAAAAACCGACTAATACGCGATCTAGAGGCTTGCACACGTTCACGATGCGCTACAGGCAGAAAATAATTGGACAGTAGCAACAGTTTCTTGCTGTTTTGTTTGTGCAACACAGCACACAGTGCGACAGCGCGGTACAGTACGGTACAGAATGTTCCCGAGCGGCACAGCTGTCTAAGGTTTCATGATTGCAGTCGGGGATTAAAGGTTGAATGCCACAATTATCCATTATCAAGACTCCACGAGAGCATGTTCAGTCTCCTGGGTGAGAAGGACCGAACTTCTCTTTCTGCCCTGAGAAGCAGGCGGCTGAGTTTAGGGAATCGGTTAGAGCCGTTTCAGCAACAGTGGCTTCTCGTGTACATGTTCAGTCGCTGTCTGATGCTGCAAGGTTGCCAGGTCTCTGTGAGAAAACCAGGTCAATGGAGCGCTTTTGTGTCTGACATTTACTAGTTTTTAACTAGCGAAAAGAAAAGAGGCAGCGAGACGAGGCTAATCCTGGTCAGAGATGAGCTCCTGTTGGTGTCAGTAGGGCTTGTGTCGTGACCTTTATATCTTACAGTAGGTAACATCTTTATTCATATAATAATAATAATAATAATAATAATAATAATAATAATAATAATAATTGCATATAATAAAACGGTAAAGTTGACATGTCTGTACAATGATTTGCGGGGATGTAAGATGAGTAACAGAACACATGAAAATGTTTTTGCCTGTCTGTTTGTCTGTTTGTCTGTTTGTTTGTGCACGCATTACATATAAAACCACCGAAATAATTTCACAGGTTTTCACAGGTGTATTTGGCCGATCTTGACGTAACCTCACCATTGGCCAACGAGAAGAAAAAATATAGAAAAACGCCTTTATATCATAAAAGATCGACCTTGAAAAAATCATTAGTTCATCTCAAAATTCAACAGATGGCGCTGTAAATATTTTAATACGCGCTTATGAGTGTGCAACTAAATTCCATGCAAACGAAGTCGCAGGCAGAGCTAGTAATTAAATCACTGCCCGGTAAATTTAACACAATATCCAACATACATGATGTACTTGTCTTACATTTTCTAATTCCGAGCACAAACAGGACTGAAACTGATCTTGACAAGTTGTTTTCAGTTCAGTTCAGTTAAGTGTTTGTTATATTTTTAGTGTTAAATGTCTGCTTCCTAAGCTTAACTTAGGTAGATTTGTGTGTTTCCACATAATCCTCTAAACGCTCCAGTTTTATCATGCACCCTAAACGTCTAAACACACCGGCGCCAGTGTGTGTGCCACAGCCCGGGCACGCGATCGCAGCTCCAGAGTGGAACAGCACGGCGAAGAGAGAAGAACTGATCAGAAACTGCAGCGTCTAATACCAGGATGTAAACTGTGCTGAAATTCCGCTTAAACAGCACTTCAGTTTTACTAAATGATAACAGATTAACATTCACTCTTGGCCCTTGAGTGAGCTGTAAATATCACCTTATCACACATCTTTCAGTGTGCTGTCCTTGAGGGTGCTATAAATAACAGCTGGAGCCTGATAAGAATCTGTACTTTTTTACATACTGAAGGTTCCTAACACACACACACACAATATTATCTGCTCTCTAAACATATGTTCAGTAAATTTAGGCAACATTATTTAGCCTGGCGGTGTTAGCTGGGACAGACGTGATTGCCAGACAAAACAGCATATTATATATATATATATATATATATGCATGCATGGTTCCGTCTAAGTGCCAGTTTGTGTGGCAGTTTTTTACAGTGTTGGATTTCCAGCCCGACGACCAATTGTATATATATATATATATATATATATATATATATATATATATATATAGTATATACACACACACAGAACGTTATCGATGCACTACTATTTTTAAAAATGTGAATAGAATTATTGCAGTAATGTGGAGTATAATGTTTCTTCTAAAGATGTCAGTAGTCGCACCATCATTGATGCAATCGCCTACCGGTGATCATAAGAAAAAATCACAGATGGTGCGACTACTGACATCTTTAGAGTTAAACAATGGGCATAAATAACAACGGTTTAAGTGTGTATACATTTTTTTGGTTAAAACATATGTATTATTACATCATCAGGTCGGCTATAATAAGACCAAGAGTAACCGCTGACTCCGCTATAAGTTACCTATGACTTCTGTCTCATTAGCGTACTGTACGTTGTCTTTTACAAACCTTAACTACTGTATAAAAACAAGAAATACAATGTTCTCACACCAAACAAGCACATTCATATAGTAAAGGATCTATTCATTTTATTCTATAAGCAGTTAAAGTTGCTAAAATAAGTCATTTCTAGTAACTTTTCCATTTCACCAATTAGTTCCCTTCAGTTTATTTAGAACCACAGAGTGAACGCCATCGACATGCAAATGAAATGATATTGATTATCAATTATCGATCCACACCTTGTAACCCACAGCACATGCTGCTAATTTCCTGATATCACACACCACAGCGCCCCCCAGAGGTTGTGTGGGGTCAAGCCCCGAGGGACCAAACCTGCTCCCGTGGCACAAGAGGAACCTACACAATACTGGGCTCAGTGTTTTGGGTTTTAATGGTACAGTGTGCATGAAAATCAGAATTTATCACTCGCATTAAAATCCACCCTGGATTAGACTTTTATAAAGACTCTAACGCACACAACATGAGCAGCAGCAACATAAAAGCAGCTCCATCACATCCATCTCAGGACGAATGAATTGAAATGGACATGCAAGACAACATCACTGTTCCAAACATGAGGAAATCAGCTGAATACAGTAGATGTCGTCACAGCTGTAGCCGACGCACACGAGCTGAATTTCACTTCCTGAAAATCAGACCCGAAGTGAAAATGGCTGAATCAAAATCCCTTCGAGCAGAAAACCATGTACTGGATATTGTTCTTAGTAATGGTTTGGGAAGGGAAGACGTTATTCTGAATGTTTATAGTTTTTAAGGTTTAGAAAAACAGCTATTCAGAAATTAGGCAAAGTAGACAAATATTTGCCAAATGATTGATTGATTGATTAATTGATTGATTATTTAATTAATTGATTGATAGATTTTTTTATTCTCAAACGTTCCACTACTGTTCTTCTTACTTGACCTCTTTATTTAAATAAAAGACTCTTATAGCTTTAATAACTAAATAATAACTACTGTATATCAACTTTATTATTCCTATAACTTTATACTGTTATAATAAAAAAAAACACAGTTTGTACCCCAACTTGCCCCTGAACACCACTAGATTATCTCTCTAACTGTGTTTACATGCACACAGTAATCTGATTATTGGGGGAAATAAAACAGATTTCAATCAATCAAACCATTTTTTCTCAGAGCCTTCAACGACTTGTAAGCGTCATAACACTGTGAAACATCCGAGTGGATTTCACAGCATGGAAAGTACATAAATACCAGCAATAGTTGAGGATCTGTCTCCAGAATGCATGGAATCATAACCCTGTCACACACACTGCGTTTAAAGCATGGTAGACATACGCCAGTGCGGGGAGTTAACGGGGCTTTGGTCCACACTCGTGTCTCACATGTAAGCGACTGAGCTTTATTTATAAACCCCTCCCCCGGCGAGAGTCCGCTTTTCCATCCTGTCCTGGTGCCAGATCCCGAGCGTCCTCTGGAGATGTGTGTTATGTAACGGACACAGCAGTGGAGAGGTATCGACCGGGTGTTTCGGTTTCCGTCTCTGGAACAGGACTTCCTCAAACCCTTCCATGAGAAGATCTCGCCATTACCCGGCGGCACTAACTGGGTTTCCCAGCCGTGTGCAGGGATGTGTGAGTGCGCCAGAGTATTTGTGAGCGAGGTGGATACGGAGCTGCTCATGAACGGATATTTCCTCACCTCAGCTGTGACTGTCCGCACATGTAGGTATGATGAAGGAGACAATGAACCCAGAAGAAGAAGTGCCCGTGGTTCTCCATTTTACCCAGAGAGGATGAAAAACAGAAAGAATCTTGTTCCTTTATACTAACCGGACTTGATTTCCCCAGCAATTATAGAACGTTCTCAGAAAGAAAAAAAAAACATTTTCAGGTTTTAAAAGGAAAATAATAATCCGACTCTAGAAAATGTCTCAGTGGTGATAATCGGCTTCGCAATTATTTCAAGTTAGAAAAGAACATAACATTATGGAAATGTTAACATTAGCGTCCAGTGTCCTGCAGTGTTGTAGGAACACTTATATACTGTACGTTACATAACATATTCTTTTAACGTCTATAAACCCTGACAGACTGAATGAAAAAAACATTTTTCTTCAACCTTCTGCTGAGCCGGTGTAATACAATAGAGATTCGGGCCCTTGACCCCTCGCTTCTGGGGTCGGTGGAGCTCATTCAGCCAGAGAGCGACACGGACAAAACAGTTTAAGTGACCTGTGCTCATGTTTCTGAAGCCATAAAACTATAAAGCTGCCAAACAACAGGTGGAATTACAATCACAGAAGAAGAACCTGAAGGGGAAAACCGCTTATCTTTAGGAGAGAGACAATCCTTTAAACTTGTTATTTGCTGACAAGCTTAAGGACAGTTTTCATAGATGTACAGAAACCTTGCATAAGCATTCCCTGACCACTGACCTGACCCTGAATGAACATTTATCGACTGAGGGACAGTTCCCCTGGCTAGGTGACGTTTGGACACAGCTTTACACAAGCCTGCAGAAGTTGTTTAAGCTTTCCTTGACACCTGACATAATCCCTGACTTAACATTTATAACCTTATTGACAATTTTGATGTCAACTTTACAGTCCAATTGTATCCAGGGCTACATAAGCCTACACAAGTCTGTATACAGGCCTACATACTGTAAGCCTACACAAGTCTTAAAACTTTCTTGACAAACTCTGAATAAACGTTTATAACCTTTAGACCTTTTTGTTCAACTGTGTATAGCCAATTCCAAGGTTAAATTACATTTATTCAAAGGTATACATAAGCAGTCATACGCCTACATAGGCCTTAAATAAGCATTTTTTGACTTATCCTAAAATAGAAAAATAGAGATTTATTGATTTACAGCTCCTATTGTTAGTTGACCTCCATTCCAGGTCTGCATAAGCCCTACATAACACCTGCATATTCAATTCAGTTCAATTCAATTTTATTAATTTTTTTTATTTTTCAATTCAATTTTATTTTTAACAATTGACATTGTCGCAAAGCAGCTTTAGACAATCAAAAGAATTCTTTAAGTTTGTATGAGATGTGAACGTGTATGAATCAACATGACAAATGACATAAACTGGAATAAACATTTATAACCTAATTGACAATATTCATGTCAAACAATTTTTTTTCTTATTGGTCTACATAAGCTCTTGATTTATTGTCTATTGTTACACTTATTGTTACACTTGTGTACAGTAACATATATGACATCCTCATCTCAGTGTAAAGTGTACATACAGTATGTTCTGCTCATAAGGCAGTTATTAATACTTATGGCAATGTCATGACACCAAAATCACAATTGTATTTGTATGTAAGCTATTTAATCTGTTGTAACATAACTTATAACAAGGCTATGAAGCCATAGAGACAATATTGTGTATATCTTGAAAGGTGTTTGGTCATTAGACATTCATTAACCCTTATGGCATTGTCATGACGTCACAATTACAGACCGGTTTATCAGTGTTCGGTGTAACACCTTAAAAGTACTTTTCTTGTATTATTTTTTTGATGTAACAAATAATCGAATGCGTTCGGTCCGCCATTTAGGTACTCAGTTATTTATTTATATTTTCAAAAATGTAAGTCATTATTCAGACAATGTGTGTAATCCGTGAGCCAGACAGCAGTCATTCCGTTAGTGTGTGTGTGTGTGTGTGTGTGTGTGTGTGTGTGTGTGTGTGTGTGTGTGTGTGTGTGAAAGTCATCCTACAAGACCCGCCCCCGATAATCCGCCCCCTTCTGTTATTCCTGCTGTTAGTAGTTAACAAATTATGGGCCAAACTTGGCTGAGTGATGATGGTAGAATAATTATAAAGGTCTCGACTAAAACAACATGCATGAGGAAGCACAAAGGAGTTTTCATTTTCTGCAGTGGAAAAGTTACTCGAACTAGTTACTTTTATCAGAAGGTCATGCAGTAATGTAACGGATTACTTTTGGAAGACAGTCATTTTGTAATGTAATTAGTTACTTTAAAATGTAACGTCCCCCAACATGTGTACAGGTTTAATCTGATTATTTATTAGATAATATGAGAGTTATGTTTACTTTGGATTTTTCCGATTTTTTTAATGACTCTGACCTGCCAGTTGTTATAACATTCCCATGTCATTTAGTTGAGTAACACAACTCACCAACAAATCAACAAATCAGCTCAAAATGATGAAGGCAGGCTTGATGAGAAACGACATCTTTCTGTCGGCTCAAATCCGTTACAGTACTGAGCTTTTGTAGGTTTTACGTAGCCTCTTACTTAAGAGTTCATACAGTACCAGTGAGCAGAGCTCTATCAAGAGGAAAGCATAAGTGATTCTGAACATGGTGTAACTACATATTTCTAAAATAAACAAACGGACCACATCCATTAGGCTCACGTGTAATGGAGAAGGTCAGTCATGCGCAGAATCTCACGAATGCGTTATGATCAAAAGTACAACTGACCAGCGAGTAAGTTAATATCCTGTCACAGCTCTTCGCACCCCAGACGCCGCTCTGACATCGAACAGACGTGCCGCGAGTCGAACGGGGCAGATTTTCCGTCATCCATGACAACGTGGACGATATCCTTCTGTTTGTGCGCAGCAACATTTATCCCTGACCTATGCGGTGGACCGTAGGTTTATACCGCCGGCTCTGTTTACAGCAGGGATGCGTGACATGGCAGGACCCGGCGACACTGCTTACCCTCGACCAAATAAGTGAACGTCTGAGCTTCAGAACAGAGTTATTACCACATTTCACTGGCACAGAAGCTCGTCTAGGAGGTTTTATCACCTCATCTTTAGCAATTATCAATTATTTTCAAGAACACACAAATAGCACTGAGTGAGTCGCTGCTTATTTCAAGCTTGAGCTCAGAAGAGGAGATTTACTCATCCAGGGAGGAATATATATATATATATATTTATTTATTTATTTGAGGATGATTCACAGCTCAGAAGTGATGGAAGGCAAAGCTGCATCGGCAAAACAAAGAAACCGAATGAACATAGCACTTAAAATGACAAGCAAAGCAAAGGCACTAGTCTGAAGATCGTCTCCCTCGCCGTGACGTTCACACAAAACAAAGCAGCAGCTTTAAAATATCAATAAAGTCCCTAAGGAGGGATTTTCAAACTCAAAAAAGAAAATATATATATATGTTGTTCATTTCCCACAACATTCCAAACCCCATTTTCTCATTTAAATGCAAATCCTGATGTTTCAGAACCCGGATTTTTTTTTTGTTGCATATCCTATGTGTGTGTGTGTGTGTGTGTGTGTGTGTGTGTGTGTGTGTGTGTGTGTGTGTGTGTGTGTCTCCTCTTTTCAGGGATGCTCAGCTGTCACTGCTTGTGCGCTCTTTCTTCCAAAGCTCTGTCATTATCCGCTGCTCAAAGCCTTCATTTACGTAAGGCACAGTCTGTGCTCGATGCCGATGATCATGCAAAATGTGTTTAAAGAAGGGGAGAAGAGATTGCATTCAGTTACCGTGAACTTGCGGATGTAGTCGGATACGCTGAAGCCGCCGGTGCTGATGAGCACAGATTTGTACAGTGACGTCCCCATGTGTCCTTGATGTCTTTACTGGAGATCAGAACAGCATTCTGTAAATCTAGGCACGATCCTTCCGGACCCCTGGAGCACTCGTGTCTTCGTTGCCCCCCGTTTGTCTTTTGTCTATGTTTGTACCCCCCCTGATACCGGAGTCCTGACGCGGCATCAGGCCCAGAGCACTTCCTGAACAGAGATAACAGCTGCCCGAGATTAGCACGGTATGCTGGAAATGTCAGGGTCCTGTTTGGTTAAGGGGTTACAGATTTGTTTTCGTACATCACAACTGTCCCTAGAGAGGGTTTGAGTGTTGCCTGCGCTATTACCACAGATCAGAGGCCAGGACACGAGAGACAAGACGCCCTGGTTTGGAATAGACATATACTGATGGTGTATCTCGCACCTTCCTTGTACGGTGCTGCATCATGGAGACATCAGGTCTCTGAGCAGGTCCGTCTTCTCGTAAGGGTCACTCGATAGGGCTGAGGGTTCGACTCGCGGTTTTTCTACATGTGTACAACTTAAACATTTTCTTCACTGGCTGCAAAACCTTGGTTCTAAGTGATGGCGGTTATTTTGGGATGATGGACAACAAGCTGTGATATGTGATGCGTCAAACTCACATACCAGACAACAACACAGACACGGATCGTCCGTTAGTCATCAGGAGAGACGAGGGTCTGATTAACCTCCTCCTCCTCCTCCTCCTCCTTCTTCTTCTTCTTCTTCTTCTTCAGCAATTGCTTAACATGCTCGTCAAGATCCGAAGTCTATTCCAGGAACGCTAAGTGCGAGGCAGACACACACACAGTTCAATCAAAACATTCACACACACTCATTCACTCTTAGGTAATGTTCTGTAGAACAACCAGTCCAACCAAAGGAAACCCAAAAGACACAGGGAGAACATGCAGAGCTCCATAAAGACAGGTCTGAATCAGGAACCACTAGAGCTGTTCCCCTTTACCACCTTTTACATTTATTTGTTAAAACTAATTATAATAAAGCTTTTATCGATGGAGCACGTACACTGTTACTGAGATCATCATTAATAATTTACCCTCATACACCGTTTCAGACGGGACACATCACAACCTGGTTCAGGAACAGCTCCATGCAGGAGAGACGAGCTGTACAGAGGGTGGATCAGCTGAGCTCATCATCCGCACCGAGCTGCCTGACCTGCACTCAGTCTACAGAAAACTGTAGTTATCTTTGGTTTGTTGGTGCTGGACCAAAGCCTGGAAGGTCTTGAAGGACCTCAGTCACCCCAATAATGGACTGTTCTCTCTGCTGCAGTCAGGAAAGCGCTTCCACTCCCTGAAGGCCAACACAGAGAGACCGAGGCGGAGCTTCTTCCCTACGATTTCTCAATCACAACACCACACAGGACTGAACCATTTCTGCACATTGCACATTTACAGACATTCGTGTACATTACACATCTGCACATTCAGGCACATTTGCACACACCCTGGACATTTCTATTTAAATTCTATTTCAATTCAGTTCTCTTTCTCACTTACATAATGTAAATCTACAACCAAAGTTCTTGTATACGTTTATAGATATATATATTATTCTTATCTTCTATAACTGTATTTTCTATAGCTAAATCTTTTCTTATTTTATGACATAATTGATTTCTTTTTGATATATAATTTTTTAAGGTCACGGGCGGTCTTATAAGGATTTCACTACATATCTTATTTGAATATATGGACAAAAAGTATTTGGCCAAACCTGCAATGACATTGTATGCAAATACGTTTACTTCAACATGGAGTCGTTCCCCTTTTTCAGCTCAACAGGTTCCACTCTTCTTGGAAGGCCGTCCACAAGATTTTGGAGAGCACCGCGAACACTGGAAATAATGTACTGGATATCTTTGTAAGTTAAAATATCTTCCTTACTTGTCTTGTCTTGTCTTGTCTTGACTTGACTTGACGTGATTTGTCTTGACTTGCCTTGTCTTGTCTCGTCTTGACTTGATTTGATTTGTCTTGTTTTGACTTGACTTGACTTGTCTTGTCTTGACTTGACGTGATTTGTCTTGTTTTGATTTGACTTGACTTGCCTTGACTTGATTTGTCTTGACATGTGTTGTCTTGACTTGTCTTGTCTTCATTTGTCTTGTTTTGATTTGACTTGACTTGTGTTGTCTTGAAGTCATTTATCTTGTTTTGACTTGTCTTGTCTTGTCTTGTCTTGACTTGACGTGATTTGTCTTGTTTTGATTTGACTTGACTTGCCTTGTCTTGATTTGTCTTGACATGTGTTGTCTTGACTTGTCTTGTCTTGACTTCATTTGTCTTGTTTTGATTTGACTTGACTTGTGTTGTCTTGACTTGATTTGTCTTGACGTGTGTTGTCTTGACTTGTCTTGTCTTGATGTGTGTTGTCTTGACTTGTCTTGTCTTGAATTCATTTATCTTGTTTTGACTTGTCTTGACTTGTCCTGTCTTGTCTTGATTTGTCTTGACATGTGTTGTCTTGACATGTGTTGTCTTGACATGTGTTGTCTTGACTTGTCTTGTCTTGACTTCATTTGTCTTGTTTTGATTTTACTTGTCTTGACTTAATTTGACTTGTCATGACTTGTCTTGTCTTGACTTGATTTGTCTTGACGTGTGTTGTCTTGACTTGTCTTGTCTTCATTTGTCTTGTTTTGATGTTACTTGTCTTGACTTAATTTGACTTGTCATGACTTGTCTTGTCTTGTCTTATCTTGACTTGATTTGACTTGTCCTGTTTTGATTTGACTTGTCTTGATTTGAATTGTCTTGCCTTGTCTTGACTTGATTTGTCTTGATTTGTCTTGTCTGGATTTGATTTGACTTGTTTTGACTTGATTTGACTTGATTTGACTTGTCTTGATTTGACTTGACTTGACTTGGTTTGACTTGACTTGGTTGGTCTTGTTTTGACTTGATTTTTCTTGTCTGGATTTGATTTGACTTGTCTTGTCTTGACTTGATTGGTCTTGTCTTGATTTGTCTTGTCTTGACTTGATTTGATTTGTCTTGTCTTGATTTGTCTTGTATTGATTTGCGTTCCCAACGATTCTCGACACAGGTAACAGCATCTAGAGTTCCAAATACATCTCTGCATGATGCGCTCGAGTGTGCTTTGAGAGAGAGAAGATGGCAGTGATCCGTCCTTGCACGTGATTATATTACGCAATGGATTGTAGAGGAGATTATACTGATAATACTGTTTCTAATTATGGCTGAAGATGATAAGATATAAAACAGTAGCACAGAGGCTTTAGGGAATAGACAGGAAACAACATGCAGTGCGTTGGCTGTAAAGGAGAGCGCTAGAGTAGGAGGGCTTGATGCTAAATTTAAGGAGGAAGGATGTTTACAAATGGATAATATTGGACAAAGATGAGTTTGTAGTCTTTTATAATACACGTCCACCTTCAGGTTTAAACAACTGATATTTGTGTGGAGAACAGAAGAAGCATGGAAAGCTGCCAACTGTTTGTATTGCATATGAGAAAGAGCTCTGAGCTTTTGTTGCTTATATAAGGTGTGTGTGTGTGTGTGTGTGTGTGTGTGTGTGTGTGTGTGTGTGTGTGTGTGTGTGTGTGTGTGTGTGTGTGTGTGTGTGTGTGCGCGTGTGTTCTAGGACAGAGTGTGTTTCTGTTGGTCTGTTGCTCCTGGCATTGCAGGTGGTATATGAAGGGTGCCAGGCCACAGAAACTGGCATGAGTGATCAGTCTGAAAGTGAGGTGGATTTCTCTGACTCGTTCTCTCTCACACAGTTCTTGCAAGTGTGACTGTTTACGAGGCCGTGTGCCAGCGATGAGCCAAAATCCGTATGCAAAAAAAAAAGAAAGAAAAAAAAAAAACCTGAGCCTCACCAACACATGACTAACACTGCATTTTAAATTTTGCGTCACTGGATGATGAAACCTTTCCTGCAGAATTTAAAATGAAGTGACATCCTGTATAAAGAAATAAAGAGAGAGAGAAAATTATTCAAGGATATCGCTCGTGATTAAATCACAGCCTCTGCTCTTTTCTGGATCAGCTTCAGACAGAATTAACACTGAGACTACATACTATAGGGTCAAGTCTAGAAATAAACATTGGGGTTTTGCTGCCATCTAGTGGTAAAATAGACAAAAGCCTGCAAATGAATTCCTTCATTAATTTTCTGTCTTATATCCTGTGTAGGTCTGGAGAGGGTCACAGGGAGGTCAGGGCACAAGGCAGGGGACACCTTGGATGCGATATGAACAACAAACACACACACACACACACAATTATACACCATGCAAAATTTGGAAAATTGACCTATACCACAGAAAAAACTAGAGAACCCAGAGGAAACCCAGAAAGCATGGGGAAAACATTCATACTCCACTCCACACACACTCACACTCACACACATACACACACACACACACACACACACACACACACACACACACACACACACACACACACACACACACTACCTAGTTAACAGGTACGAACCTCAAATACAGCTCTGAAAATCAAAAAGATATATACTGGTATTGGGACTTTTGATGTTGAATGATTGTGTGTACAGTTCACACAGACAGACGCGTCTCTTCCGCAGGTTAGTGACAAGTTGATTGTAAAGGATCATCATTCACGGACGTACAGCCTTCTTTAAAATGTTTGCACCATTCAGATGTTTTACTAAGAGTCTCATCACCGTCACTCATCACTCAGCTTGAACTTTTCTGTTTTACTTCTGCTTTAAATCTGATTTACTTCTTAAATCTTTCCACACTCTCTCACTCACTCATCATCTATAGCACTTAATCCTGGGGTCGCAGGGGGCCTGGAGCCTATTCCAGGAGACAAGAGGGCACGAGGCGGGGTACACCGTGGGCAGGGTGCACATCCATCACAGGACACACACACACACACACACACACACACACACACACACTCCTGCATGTCTTTGGACTGTGTGAGGAAACCGGAACACCCTGAGGAAACCCACCAAGCACGGGGAGATCATGCAAACTCCATGCACACAGACCCCGAGGTGGGAATCGAACCCAGACCCTGGAGGTGTGACGCCACCACGATCAGTCTAATGAAAAAAACAAAAAAAGGACAATTAAAACTGATTGGACCAGTTGATCACATGCATCATGAATTCTTTAAAGTTCTTGAATCCTTTCAGATTAGTACATTTTCACTTGCTAGTTAGGTTAGCATGTGTATGTTATGAATCTTTCTGATTGTGTCCTGTTAGCGTATGTGATGTTAGGCAGCTGGATAGAGTTTGCAGTGTTGATTACAGATGTTTAATATGAATTATTAATAATCCGCTCAGAAAACCCGTCAGACTGTGTTAGGGACATGTTAGCTCACGTCAGCTAGTTAGCTAATATCAGCGGTTAAGATTTTATACACTGTATACGGCAGAACTATTTCATTAACAGGAACAGATTATTATAACAAGGGTGTAAGTAAAGAGCTGCATTGGTGTGTGTGTGAGTGTGTGAGTGAGTGAGTGAATGTGTGTGTATATAATCATTAATTCTGGTTATGAAATAAACATTACTGAAGCCACGACAAGAGGTCACACACTTGTACAGGTATAATCAATAAAAGTATCACACTGTCCTCTTTGTTAATTAAGTATCATTTGCTAATTGGCATGACAGAGGATGAGAGCCTCTATACTGTGTGTGTGTGTGTTTAAATTATCGAAGAAAAAAAAAACTAATTATGTGGAATTATTCTTAATTGACTGTGATAGTATGACCTTAGGTTTAATTCATTCAGGTCAATTTATTTCCCACACTGAGACATAAAGGCAGCAGTGTGTGTGTGTGTGTGTGTGTGTGTGTTATCCTCCCCATCCCCAGGGCACAGCGTAAGAGAGAGTGTATTATCCATACAGATGATGCTCCAGAGCGAAGCCATGAATATAAATCAGAGCATTTCTTGCGAGACCGTACCCCAGACCCGGAGTGTGTTACGTCACCCACTCAGTGAGGAATGGAAAAAAATTCCCATGAGTCAGGTTTGAGCTTTTCACTTCTTATTAAGATTAATGCATTATTCGGATGCTCATTTTCTCCCCTTCACTCTGTTCCCCAATGCAGCATTTTTCTATTGTAGAGCAAAACAAGTGAAAAATACTAAATCTATGCATTATTCATCACAATTGTGATCAATATTTACATACTGATGATGAAAATCTACTTCCTTTCCACGCTCAGGGCTTCTCCTGATAGCAAGCGAGAACAGAAATGGAAGAAACGCTGTGAGCGAGACGGCCATAAATCATCTTTTTTTTTTCCTTCACTGCTCGGATTCTCAATCAAGGAAAGTTATTTCTCTCTGATATTTTTAGGGCCGTTTGATGAATATGGCTTTTAAAAATGATGATCTTGATCGGAGGAGTTCAGCCATGCAGTTAGAGTTTCATACATGCAGGAGAAAAATGCTAACATTGCACAAACACACACACACACACACACACACACACACACACACACACACACACACACACACACACACACACTCACACACTCACACACAGTCACATCTGAACTGTGAGATTAAGACTGGATTAGCAGTGAAGGGTTAAGAGCGCAGGCGGCGTAACGGCCGGCCCTCGGCCCCTGCTGGGCTTTTGATGGATGTGACAGCCGTATGCAAATCGCGTGTGTGTGTGTGTGTGTGTGGTGAAACACACTTTCTGTTACAGTCATTGTGAGGACCTCACTTTAACACAACTATTAAACCTGATAATTAATCCTATGCTACAGATGAATCTTACTCTAATCACATCATGTCCTCTTAATATATTAATCAGAATAAATTATAATTATTATAATAACTCAGTGTTTAAAAGATTCATTAAGTTCCTATACCGCTTATCCTGTGTACAGTGTCTCGGAGGGCCTGAAGTCTACCCAGGGCGTGAGATGGGGACCAAACCACTGCAGTGCACACACACACATACACACACACACACACACACACACACACACACACACACACACACACACACATACACACACACACACACACACAAACACACACACACACACAATACAAACAATTTGGGAACGGCAATTAGCCTAATCTGCATGTCTGGGAGGAAACCGGAGAATCCCGAGGAAACCCACCAAGCACAGGGAGACCATGCAGACTCAACACACACACACACACACACACACACACACACACACACACACCCGTGATGGGATTGGAACCTGGACCCTGTTTAATTAGATGATTATTTTATTGTTCAATTGTTTTATTTATTCATTAAAACCCTTAAAATAACACGACAAATCCTCCTAAAATAAACGTGGTGCAAAAATGTTTAAGAAAAAATAAACACATTTCTATGCAAAAATGTATTATATATATATATATATTTTTTTTTTTTTTCCCTGACTAATATTTCTGGACTTTTCCCAAAAAGTCCATAAACTCGACATTAGTCGAGCAAACAGTAACAGATTACACAAAGTACCTTTTCCTTTTCTTTTCTTAAATGAAAGTAGAGTTCATTTAGGACAGCCGTAGTTGTCATGTGATTTGTATGCACTGCACATAACATTTCCATAAATTAAATTTATCTTCGCAAATACTTCAGGTTTGACTCAAATGCTGCAACTCCTCCATGTTTCGAAACATGTGTCTGCATCATATTTATTTCAGACCTTCACAGCGCTTAGAAGCATCTTGAGTGTCTTATTTTAAATCATAGAGCAAAAGTCTAAGATATCTGGACACAGTTCATCTTTAACCTTAATAACGTAACGGATGTCCCCACAAGGTCAGAGCGGTAAAGATACTCCTTTACTTTATGGGGACATTTTGTTCCCACAAGGATATATATATAAATATATATAAAAAAAACTCTCTCTCTCTCTCTCACACACACACACACACGTTGACTCATGTTGGTTGGAAATCCCCTGTTCCAGCCTTCAGAGTCTCGGGTTTTACACCCGAGCGGAGATGATCCTACTTTCATTGCGACTGTTTCATGTTAGATCTGTAATAAAGGTTATTATTTTAGGTAAATTTACACTTTGCAGCTTTATTCCTCCCTGTCAACATGCACGTCTCGTTTAAACGTCTTTATGCAGTAGAAGTAATGCAGAAGTAAGTGGGATTATGTAATATATATATAAAATGTGTATTTATAACCTGAGGAGGTGCGGCGGGTAGCGAGTGCGATCTCACAGCTCCAGGTCCTCGCTTTGACCCTGAGCTCGGGTTACTCTCTCTCTCTCTCTCTCTCTCTGTGGATGAATGTACTCACACACACAGCTCATAAACTCAATTTTAGTTACAAAAATGTCTCGTTTTCCTGTATAAACTGTATAAACATTTTTCCTGTAATTTTTTTCCTGTATATTTTGCTTATAGTTTCTAAACACCATGTCCTCGTCAAACATCCCGTCCCCCGTTACACACTGCGAAGGCTCTCCACTAGATGTTAGAGGGTGGCTGTGTGTCCATGTGTGTTCATTCTGGAGCATTGCGGAGAACAGGCACTGGTTTTTGGGACGTCAAGGAGACTCCAGTTCATCTCAAAGGTGTTGAGTGCGGTTGAGTTCTGTGCAGGACACTCGAGTCCTTTCCACTCCAGCATGTCCTTAACACACCAACTTTTGTGGAGCATCGTCATGCTGGATCAGGGTTCAGGCCTCAGTCTTTTAGTTTCAGTGAAGGGAATGTTTAGGCATATGAAGAAATACATACGGATGTGGCGTACGATGTCCACATACTTTTGGTCATATAGTGGAATGCATAAGGCTGCTTGTGTACATTAATATGTATCAAAACGTAAGTATGTCTAAAATGTGTGTAAAATATTAATAATGAAAAAATAAATCTTTCCATATAGATATTAAATACAAATCTGGATTTTTATTTATTTATTTTTTTCTAAGAACATTATTTCCTGTCTCTGCTTTTTTTTTTTTTTGATGGCCTTTACACATCTTATCTCACAGTTTTTTTCATCTCAGTAAAATCTATTTTCTTTTCTATTCTGAAGTGTCTGCGCTATGAAGAAATGAAAAATGAACTAGTTTGAAGACAAAAAAAAAAGTAAAACTGACTTTTCCCCCTTCACTCCTAAACTCGATTATTTTCACACTCTGTTCTCTGTGTATATTTATTTGTCTCGCGTACCTGCAGTGACCCGTTCATGCAAATCACCCCCCCACCCCTCACCCAGTTAAAAGTTAAATAAGGACACTAACGTCCTCTCGGCAAAGTTAAACAGACCGTCTCTCTCTGTGGCACGCTTTGCATTATTAAACACACCCGGTGCGTTGAGACAGAACTCTGAGTGTGCAGAGACCATTAGAGCGCTGTAATATTAAGAGCTACAGCAGGAGCGACTAGACCCAATCTACATCGACTCAGTCAGGGATAATGTCTCGTTAATGCAGGCCTATTACACGGAATCATCCGCAGATTTGTACCAGACGCTTTTATCTAAAGTCTATATAATTATATATAAACTCAAGTATGAATCTCTAAATGAAGAATATATATAAAAAACACACATGTAGGCCATATAAATCATGTTTCAACACAGTCAGCCAATAAAAAATATACACACACACATCAGGAAAAGAATAATACTATGATGCAGATAATGCAGAAGTAAGTGGGATTATGTAATATATATATATAAAATGTGTATTTATAACCTGAGGAGGTGCGGCGGGTAGCGAGTGTCGGGTAAATATAATATTAATAATATAAATAATATTATAATAATAATAATAATAATAATAAATAAATATATATATATATATATATATAATAATACATATTTATATTATGTAAATATAATATTAATCATACTATTATCATAATACTATCATATACATCAACATAGCAATATGAGAGATACTGTATATACTGTATACACACACATACATGTAGCACCTTCCTGATCAGTCGTTCTAGATTCGATACAAGATCCAGGAACAGTGAGAGAAGTGGGCGTGGCCTGTAGAGACGTTCCGTCAAACCACGCAAATCATCTCGACGCCAATGTTTCTGTTTCTGTTCTTTATCTAGTGCTAAATAAAGATGCGACATCCTAAGGGTGTACAAACTTAACGTCTTCACTCCACTGTTCGGTGACATCGCCGAGCGATACAGCTGAGCTAAAGGGACAAAAGCACTGAAATGTGAGCAGCCATTTATTTCTAGAGAGAGAGAGAGAGAGAGAGAGAGAGAGAGAGAGAGAGAGAGAGATGAATGGTTATAATTAACTCCTCCTTGAAATAAAAGCAGCAGTGAGACTTGTAGAAAATGTTTTTTCTCTGATGTTTATTATAGTCGTGGTAATTATTACACATGTATGATTTAACCGTTTGTGAAATAAACACTAATAAAACAAAAGGCCATAAAACAGACGATGTGCGTAAATTAGTCTGGAAAAGCAATAATAAATAAGGTTCGTTTCCCAGCCTTAGTTAGTTTCCCCCGACCCGGCCTGTTTGATCGGTTGCATTTACACAACGAATATGAAAGACATTTAAAAAGCAGTTGATCAGCTCGGTGCGAGAGACACACGGCACCAGACGGACGGCTTTAGAAAGCTTTCGGATCTGTGAGCTCGGTGAAGAAGACGCGGTTACACCTCGTGCTTAACATTCATGATGAACGCGTGAGAGACACTCGGGTGTCGCAAACCTCACGCTGGGGACGAGTGTGAAAGACTGCAAGCAGGGGTCCCTCTGTCCAGGGTGACGCTTCCTCTGTCCAAGCAGGGGTTCCACATATCCAGGGTCAGGGACCAGTTTAGACCAGTTTGGGTGGCTTCTGCCTGATCTGGGGCTTCGTCCATCCAACCAGGGGCTTCCTCCGCCCAGTCTGGGGTTTTCTTCTTCTTCAGTCGTCACACCACAACCTCATACTCAAATCCCATTGACAGTTCACACTCGTCTCCAGTGGACAGGCTGCACGAAGTCATGACCCAAGGATTAATGCAAGACAGACGCAGGACCTTCACAGGTGTTGCATTGTAATGTGTAAAAGTGAAATTACAGCAAAAAAAATTAAATAAAAAGCAGCTGAGACATGTGGGCGGGGGAAGAGAGAGAGAGGGAAAAAAAAAAAAGTCACAGACCAGAACCATTTTCTTCCATGAGAAAGGAGCAGGGGGCGTGGCCTGAATATTGACTGTTGAAAATATTATAGTTCACATTTGCTTTTTAATATACATTTTATATGAATATATTTTGTCATGCTTATGCAAAAAAATTGTAATGAAAAGTAAAAAAAAATAAATACAGTGTGTGTGTGAGAGATGCTAATCTGAGGTTTTCTTTCCAGACAGACACTTCAGTCTTAGCTGGCTGAACTGCGTAAATATCATTTCTGGCCTAAATATTCCTCTAATACATTAAAAAGGTTTTAAAACTTTGTCCGTCTTTAAAAAAATAAAAAAGTAAGTCGTGAATGAGAACGAGACGTGTGCGTCATGTCGACAAATCAACTTGGATTAAAAGATTTAAAAAAAACACTCCTTCTTTAAGACATTCTATAAAAATTTGTTTAAAGATAAATAGAGAAGATTCCTACATGTCCATGTTTACAATATTTAAAGAGTCGCTCCGTTCCCTCGTGTTCCCCCGTGTTCCCCGTGAGACTCCGCGAACCGTCGGCCGCCGGAACGAAACTCATCAGCCCCGACATCACGTCCTCCTCCTCCACCAGGATACACACGTCACCCCCGAGGGCCGCGCAATACCAGTCCTGAACGTTCACCTGGCCGGCGTGAGCGTGGCTCCGCCCCCTTTACAGGATCAGTCTCTGGCCCAGGATCTTACGGTTGATCTCGGCTAAAGCCACGGAGAACACGAAAGCCTTCTCGTCTGACAGGTTGGCGTAAATGTCCACCTCCCGCTCCTGTTTCTCTGTGAAACCAACAAGAGGACCAGAAAAATCAGCACAAGAACAAAAAAAAAATTATAAGATCGTAAAATTCCACTATTCCATCACTGCACTTTTCCACCTGCAGCACCATTACATGGAAGAAACAGACAGTAAGAGAATTAGCAAATAATATAACCATCAAATAACCTGTTAATGTTAAGAAAATGATTTCTATACCATAATTCCACTCTTACTTCTATACACTTTCATTTATGGAATTAAAGGTACACACTGCAAAAGCAAAACAAGCAATAATAATAATAATAATAATAATAATAATAATAATAATAATAATAATATATAACAATACTACAGCGGAAAAATAAATCCAACACCAAATACAGAAGGAAATTAAAGTCTAAATTCATCTTTGTGGTTTATTTTTATGATGTATTTAAATTTTTACATTTCAATACCTTTATATTTTTTTACTTTTGTTTTGCAAATTCTATTCCTGTGCAATTTTAATTTCCATTTTAATTCTATTTTATTTCATAACTTCCGGCTTAATTTTTTTTTTTTATCGCAAATTCTGTCTTTATTTGAATCGCATTCTCAAGCGCAATATTGAAATTTTCGCGATTTTCACAGCGTAATCAGACTCTACATGGTTGTGTAAAATGTGACGAATTAAAATCTGAATTTGATTTTATTTCTACATTTCCCTGAACAGATGGTTTGAATCCGTTCTACAGAATAATTGACTGTTAAATTAGTTTCTAACGTCAGAGAAACTCCACAGCTTCACTCACATGTTCTCCCATCATGGCGTCACTGACGGTGCTAATAATAATAACGTTAGTTATGTTTCCATGACAACCATCAGCTAAATGAGTTAGCTAGCTAAATACATTAGAACATGCTAAACATGAGTCGTGTGATACTGGTCCAAATCTGGAGAGGAGGCGGGGTTATTTAGTGGTGCTTACTTAGCTCCGCCCCCATCCCCCCCCCTGTGTGTGTGTACTCACACACACACACACACACACACACACACACACACACTTCTTTTATCAGAGCAAGACATATTGCAGGGTAAATGAAGGTGAGAGCTCAGTGTGTGTGTGTGTGTGTGTGTGTGTGTGTGTGTGTGTGTGTATATATACATATAGACACCGTATATATATTATATATAAATAAAATCTAGAAGTAATGAGTAACGTTTCATTTCCTCTTGTGTATATAAAACTCTGCAGTCGAGCTAAGAACAGGCTTAAAACTGAGAAATCTAACTCGATTGTCTGTGTGTGTGTGTGTGTGTGTGTGTGTGTGTGTGTGTGTGTGTGTGTGTGTGTGTGTGTGTGTGAGACTCAGGCAGGAGAGAATGACTGCAATGTAAGAAATGCGTTTTTAAAAAACAGACTTGTGTGTAGAGCCGAGTGACTGAATGACTGGAACGATCAGAAAAACATCTCAGTTCGACTGAAGAAGAGAATCCAGATGAATCATCATCACATTTTATATCACTGAGCTCATGAGGAGCGAGAACACACGCCGCAGCTGATGACGCTTCACTCTCGAACGCAGAGACGAGCTTTTCTTTCTCCTCGTTTAAAGAAATCGAATAAAGCGCCGGTGATGTGCGGCGGCTCGTCTCTCGTCTCGGTGGTTTCAGTGAGGTGTTTACAGTAAAAGAGGAAGGTGTTGAGGAGGAAATAAAGCAGCAGTGTGTGTGTGTGTGTGTGTGGGTGTGTGTAAAAAAACAAAAACAAGTCACCGAGTAAAAGGATGTGAATCTTAAAATCATGATTTAAAAAAAAAGAAAAAAGAAAAAAAGAATGGAATAGATTTAACCCTGACAAAGTGTGTGTGTGTGTGTGTGTGTGTGTGTGTGTGTGTGTGTGTGTGTGTGTGTGTGTGTGTGTGTGTGTGAGAGTCAGTCAGAGAATGAAAAAAGAAAAAAAGATCTGTATCCATAAAACTTCTTATTCGAGAATATTAAACAGAGAAGAAGAGAGGGACGAGAACCAGAGATCGATTGAAAAAGAGTGACAAAAACAAAGGGAGATAAAGAGAGCGAGAGAGCGAGAGAGCGAGAGAGCGAGAGAGCGAGAGAAGAGAATGAGACGGTTAAGGAGAGCAAGGTTGAGAGAGACTCCAGGCGACTTGGTGAGGATTTCTTTCCCCTAAGCTCCTGTTAAAGAGCCGCGCGTCAGGAGCGAGCTCACCTTTCTCCTCCTCCTGCTTCTTCAAGCCCACGGTCTTCGGCCTGCCCCGCCCTCTCCGGATGGCGTCCGATTGGCTGTTGGAGCGCGACCGCCTCCTGTTCTCCATGTCGTTGGTGGACGTTAGGTTGATCTTCTCCCTCCTTATTCTCTCCGGTCGTCTTCTTTTGGCATCTGATTTATCTGACGGAAATCAAGATTGAAGGAAATCAGAAGCAGATGCAGTCAAACATCTGTATGATGAAAAAAGAGCTGAAACTTTCTGCTTGAAAATAGCTGCATGGAGATGAAAAAGAAAAAAACTCACAAATAGGGGGCGCCAGAGAGACGCATTCATTTAGTTTAATTACTCTGATTTATTTCATATAGTTCAGTTTAAAATATCTGATTTCAAAGATAAAAATACACAGGATCATGTGAACGAGAAACTTTTATTCATTCACACACTATTTTAATTCAATGATTTTGTTTTGCATCAAGTCAAACACTTGTAAAATAAATTTGTAACATGTGTAAACATAGCAGTGAATGCCTTGTATTCTTATTTATCTGATTAAAAGTTTATTAAATATGGAAATGAAGTAGTTTAATATTTTAATACATTTTAAATTAATACACAAATGAAATATAGAATTAAATGTATTTAGATATATTATACATTTATAAATGGATACATTTTAATGACATTACTGAGGCATTAAAGGGCATCTATTATTGTTATTGTTATTATTATTATTATTCATGTTATATAGTCATGCTCAGACATTCAGAGGAGTCTCCAGGCTGCATGAACACACACACACATGAACAGCGTTTCTCTTTCGTCTAGAGCTCAAACAAGTGCATCTGATTTTCCTCCCTAATGTGACCTCATATAGCATGACTCCTCCCCGCTGTAGCTCTTAAAGCACCATCCTTTAAGAGCTACAGTACATATGGCTAAGCTAGCATGTATCGGCTAACAGCTAAGCTAGCCTTCTTTAAAAGGGCTCTTAATTGGTTTTGAAGAAGTTTTATATCTTTGGGCTGCTCCCCCTCCTGTTTTAAGTTTTATAATCGCAAAAAATTAATGACGTCATGATGAATGAACAATCTTACCCACACTGAACATT
The DNA here is from genome assembly GCA_011419295.1 of Clarias macrocephalus. Lineage (NCBI taxonomy): Eukaryota > Metazoa > Chordata > Actinopteri > Siluriformes > Clariidae > Clarias > Clarias macrocephalus. Next base: position 43,565 of record JAAGKR010005876.1, read on the forward strand.
ATGACCAACCGTGTAATATCGCCTAGGTCCCCACTTTGCCATCAAAACTGTAACGCAGTGTGTCCTGACGCCTTTCCATCACAATCAACATCAACCTTTCCATCACTCTGAGTGACGGCAGCTTTTCTCCTGTACTGATATTCTCTCTCTCTATTCTATCGCTCTTCTACACGGGCCAGCCTTCACTTCACTCCCAGCGTGCCCTGACCTCCCATGACCCCGCAGCCGGTTCATCGCTCTTCCTTCCCTGGAGTTGGTCTGACCCAGTCATCAAAACATGACAATTTGCCGCTCGTCTCAGTCACAGTGGCACCTGGAGCTCGGTGAGCAGCACATGTTGTCCCAGAAGCTGATGTGTTGGGAGCGTAAATAAAATTTAAAAAAAGGCAAATGTGAGGATTTGAGCGACTTTGATGAGAACCAAACTGTGGAAGGTGTCAGAACACACATCATTATTGTTTTAGTGGCACAGTGGGGACCTTCTCAAATGTTATACAAGAGGTCATAATGTTATGGCTGATGTTTGGGACGTGGGCGTTTCCCATCCCTGCGCTCTGATGTGACTGGAAAAGAAGTGAGATCGAAATTAAACGAAGCAGCCAGAACGCAGGGTCATTTCAGAGGTTTAATAAACACTGGTTTTTAAAGGAGTATAATACAACACGCGAGTGTTGCATTTAAAATAGACTCAATTTCATGTTATTATCTCGCAGGCGATCACAATGGCAGTGTTTTTTTTTTTCAGTGTGTTAAACATGTCAGCGCCCCGCCTCCTCCCGGTCTCGCTGCAGTGTGGCGTTTCCACACAATACTGCAGGAATCCTGATCTTGTCAATAACCTGCCCTAACAGGAAAGGCTCTGTTCTGCGGCTCGTTTAAATCGCTCTTCTTCCTCGATGTCTTGGTTGGAATCTTGACGGAACGTTCACACGGCAGTAACGCACTCTTAAACCCGCGGCCTCATCAGAAACGTAACGCTGTGTTCCTTCACCAAGATCGTTTCCCAATCAGATTCAGATCTGAAACGGTGAATAAAAAGCGAGCGAGCGAGGGAGCGAGTGAGCGAGGGCCGGTCAGCCTAAATAAAATCCTGACCCATTTGAATATCGAGCAGTTATTCTTAGCGTGAGCTCGGTAATAAATAGTCCATCCTGCTTAGAGAACAAGAAGCTGAGACTGAAACCTGAGCACGCGGAGCAGAAACTCTCTCTCAACACACTTCCTCTGCCGTAGAGGAAAAAGAGACAGAGAGAGACAGAGACAGAGAGAGAGAGAGAGAGGAAAAAAAACAAGACATCTAACCTTCACTAGTCCTGTCATGTAGTGAGGATGTCGGGTACAGAGGAGCTCGCGCTCTGCACTGCGTCATGTCAAATAAAGAGCAGAAGTTATTATGGATTTGACTGCAGTTTAAAGCTCTGCTACAAAGAGGCCTGTGGTTAACATTCCACTCATAACTGCGAGCCGGGCGTCAGCCAGCGGTTACACACTCAAACAGCGGAACTGTGCGACTACAGCCGCGACTACAGCCGCGACTACAGCCGGCGCCTTCCCGTCAAATACAGACTGGAGAAGTGCGCTCGTGTTCCATGTAGCGTCCAGTCTCCGGCCTGATTTCCAACGTGCGGCACCGGGAAAAAAAACTAACATGCCCATATATATTTAATCAAACAAGGTTCGTATTCAAACACATCATATCGATATGGATTTTATTATTTCTCGTATTAGAGAAACGTTGTCAGCAACATGATCCTTGGGACTGTTAGACGGCCAATAACAGGGAAAATGTAGGTGAGAGATCTGGAGAAAAATACGTTTCTGTAAAGAATGAAATAAAGACTGGAATTGAATTTGGAATATTTTAGAAATTTACACATTAAGGAACTTTTTCTTCTTTTTTTCTTTCTTTCTGTAGTTTGGATTGTTTTATTACTGTATGTACACTTTTGACTTTTATCTATCATGGTCTCGGTGCTAAAAACGGTCTCAATAGGTGAAAAAATGAATTTTCAGATAGAATCATAAAACACCATTTTTCATAACACGTGAAGCGTCTCATCTCCTGATCCATGCTTCAGTTTGTGCAAATACACATTTATATTTTTACCTAAGAAAAAGAAACAGATTTGCTAAATACAGTGTCATGGCCTGTTATGCCTCTAGTGTCTGGTACTTTTCTGAATTTAAATATTTAATGATCTGAACTGAACTGTCATTCAGGTGAAACATAAACCTGAAAAAAGTTTATTATTCTAAAATGCAAAACTGTTAGGACACTGCAGCATGACCTTGACATGGTTACGGACACTACAGATTTTTTGCTTTTTAAGCTTTTAACAAAAACCAGAATGCTTTCATTTAAGCAACACATTTTACAATTCATATGCTTCTAGAAGCTTCCACCAATTTTACTATTAATACTCAAAGAACTATGAATAATTAACTTTTTACATGATTATAGTTTGGAGTGAGACAGTATAACACTGTAAATTTGCCATTTTTGTGGCTCATATAAAATCATCTCTCGAGAACAGCTCAAGTTAGTAACTTGAATTTTTTTGTGAAGCGAGATCGGCCACTTTCAATACACATCAGAAGGAGCTTCTTTGGCTCACACATTTTCTGTATTATATGTACAATGTTAAAAATAAACAACAACATTGTATCGTGGCCCATTTGAACGTCTCTGAACATCATTCCTGTCCAGTTTACTTGCTTCAGATTCGTCCTGTCTACTTTTATTCATCTGAAACTCAAGGGTTTGTTCTTGGAAAAGAATAAGTGCGTCATGGCTCGTCCTGTAACTCCTGTAACTAAGCGGAATCATTCACCTGCCCGGGGACGAGAGGAGACGGATGGAGAGATGTTCCAGCCTCATCTTGAGGGTTTCTCATCAGTCTGAGAGAAAACCGAAAATCACAGCAGCTTTGCTCACATCCACAGACTGAGAACATCAGATCAGCTTTGATTTGGATCCGCCCCGAGTCTCTCTCTCATGTGGCACCGGATCGGTTCAGTACCTGATGTGTGTGTGAGCTGAATGTGAACGTCAGGACATCAGTCTGTCCTTTAATGTGTCTGCGTTTGATTTATAGCTTTTACGTTTCCCCTCGTACGCACTCATTTAACCTTCTGTACATTTTATTCTTATTTATATTTGCAAACGGGTCACCGGCAGTCGTGGAAGTTTTTATTTAGACGTCGTGCTTTGTACAGTTGAGTGTGTGGGGAGTAAAAGTAGAATTTTAATTGTATATCGGCTTCATCGTCATCAAAACAAGAAGAACTGAGGATAAGACGAGAAGTCACTGAACCCATCGGAGGGAGGAAGAAGAAACTGGGGATTTCGCTAACGTGAGGAATAGATTCGATCAAAAGTAGAAACCCGTCTGGAGCGGCGACATGCAGGTCGTCTCAGCACAGGTGTGTTTATATTAAGGCCAGGTACGCATCACTTCCTGTCATGAATGTGAACCGTCAAGACGGACTGATCTGAGCAAAAAATAAAAAATATTAAAAAAAACCCATGCACACACACACATGCACAGAAGCTTTCTCCCTCCCTCCCCCTCTCACCCTCCCTCCCTCCCTGCTTCCCTCTCCCCCACCATCCCTCCCTCCCTCTCTCTCTCATCCTCTCCCCCTCCCTCCCTCTCTCCCTCCCTCCCTCCCTCCCTCCCTCTCTCTCTCTCCCCCACCCTCCCTCTCTCATCCTCTCCCCCTCTCTCATCCTCTCCCCCTCCCTCCCTCCCTCCCTCCCTCTCTCCCATC
>JAAGKR010005877.1:0-47329 GCA_011419295.1 Clarias macrocephalus
ATCTACAGGATCGCTTACATTAGTTTACTTCCTTCTTCCTCCTAACGGCTCCTCGGGGGTGAAGGTGACGTACTCATACTGTAGACCATCCAATCGCTGTAATTCTTTTAATAGACATCCGAAGCTGGCATGGATTTATGGAAGTGGACTGGAAGTGCGTCTAAAAGGCTTGTATTTGGTAACTGCAGGGAAATGAAATAATTTCCAGCTTTCCAGACTCCCTACAATTCCACACCCACTTCCAATCTGTCCCATATTCTTATTTGGAATTCATGTGTGACTTTTATGCTTGATTTTTGCCTTGTCTTTGTAAATATATATAAATATTTTTAATAAAAATAACTTTTTTAACTTTAAATTGAAATAAAATTAATTATTAGATTAGTTAGGAATTAAGAAAATGGGGCAGATTAGCCAATCATTAAGCTACTTTCATTATTTATATATACGTACATATATACTGTATATTTTCAGTTACTAAATAATATAATATCTTGACTAATTAAAATATCTAAAAAAAAAACATTATGAGAAAAAGACGTTGAACTAATTAATTTCCCAACGACAACAACATTAGATAAAAGTAAATGTTTTCCATTTATAAGTGATGCTTTTTCCTATTCATATTTTGTTTACTTTCAGAGCAACAAAAAAAATTATCTTTTTTTTTTTTTTAAAGAATCAAAGAATCAAACAGCTGAACAAAGTTTGCACAGAAAGTTTCAATGTTCACAACATTATATGAATCACTGTGATCGAATCTAACAACCTTTTTTTTTTATTTCATCTTTGCTTGCATGTAGAGTCAGGGTCATAAACACTGCAACAATCCAATATTTCGTTTTTTTCAGCTTGAAAAAAATACCAAAGCTACCAAATGCAGATGTAACGCTCAGAACCGACTCCAGGCCTTTTATCGGCTTGTAAATCAAGGAGCAACGAGGGAAACGAGCCTCACCTGGCCACGCACCCGCTTGCCAGGCATTTGTTCCAATATTTATGAGCCACCCAAAATAGGTGTCATTTCTGAATGGTTAATGCCACTCGTTGAACCAGAGCTGAAAGCGTTTGATTTCAAATTGAGTGGAGGCCAAAAAAACTCAGTTTTGTTCCAATATTTATGAACACGGTGGTTCAACTGACGCATCTTGGGGCGTTTTATCATCAGTACGGTTAAAAACACATCACTGTTTGTAATTTCCCATTTTAGATCTGTTTTCTACTTTGTGGAAATACAGACGGCCATTTTGGCATTCGCTCGTTCTCAGTAATTGGGTCACGGCCTGTTTGATGAGGATGACAATGTTCCAGTTCCGCTGGCGTTCCCGGTACATTTTACGCCTGTCGGTGTGCAAACCGCTAAATGTTGATGTGACAGGCTGCGTGGCGACCTGCGCGTGTTTGTGTGTGTGTGTGTGTGTGTGTGTGTGTGTGTGTGTGTGTGTGTCGGTCCATCCCCAGGACATACAGTACAGTAGCCTTTCACCCAGAATTAACACAGCGGGCTCTGTTGAACGCATATCAGTTCGCGTTAGCATCCGTGCTAAGCAGCACCAGTCCACCGAGGCATTAGCGAGGAAAGAGACCATAAATAATTCAGTTGTCTGATCGGTCCATTTAAAGATACTTAGAACAGCTGAGTGGAGAGGTGTTAACTACACACTGGGGGATTTACTGTCTGAGTGTGTGTGCGTGCGTGTGTGTGTGTGTGTGTGTGTGTGTTTCAGAATTCACACCCTGATGAGATAGAGATCGCCTAATTGTGGTTCTGTTCGTCTGAATTGCTCCGATACGTTTTCTGGCCAGAATCTCAGTCCCTTATCACCTGGCAAGCTTAGTGAGAGTCGGACCAGTTTTGGGAAGCTCTTATGCTTGATAGTGGAGCTTTTGGCAGTCAGAGGCTTCTTAATTGAAAATGTGATTAATATTACAGCGCCGAGACTGGAGTGAGATGTTGCTGCTCCCTGTAGTGTGAAAAGTGCAGCAATTTGTAGATTGTGTCATGATTGTGTAGCTTGATTTAACAGAAGTTAGAATTTTTTCCCGTTTTTTTTTCTCTCGACTGTTAGAGTATATTTACAGCAGTATTATGAATTTTGTATAAGACGCAGATATGTTTATAGTAAACACCATGGGTCAATTATTTCTCATTATTTTGAAACGTTCTGCACAAAAATACTTCATTCTCACTCAGTCACTCACTCATCGTCTATACCGCTTCATCCTGTATATATACAGGGTCACGGGGGGCCTTGAGCCTATCCTAGGAGACTTAGGGCTTGAGGCGGGATACACCCTGGATGGGGTGCCAATCCATCACAGGGGACACCCACATACACTCACACGCATGTCTTTGGACTGTGGGGTGAACCCATTGGAAACCCACCAAATTTCCAGATTGAGAACATGCAAACTCCATGCACACAGATCCTCCGAGAATCGAGAATCGAACCTGGACCCTGGAGGTGCAAGGCGACAGTGCTAACCACTAAGTCACTGAATTTTTTTAGTTGGGTTTGTTAAAGTGCCATATTTAATAATTAGATAATTTCCCCTTTGTTGCAGATGTCATTTTTTTTATTTGAGAAGTTGCAAAATTTCTACAAATATGTAAAAATAAAAATTATAATTTAAACTAGCAACTTAAATAACTTAACATAATATTTTTTTATTCTACAAATATGTTTAAAAAATTAACTAGTAACTTAACTAACTTGACATAACACAACAGTAAAGTTGCTATGTATGGAATAAAGCATAATGTAGTGTAAGAATACACTTAAAAAAAAAGAATATATACCTAAAATTTTCATATAGTAAATCAAATAGTTAACCAATATTAAGTAATATTTTGAAATTATAAACAAGCCCACATTTAGACATTTTTCACTTGAATGTTCATTTCATATTTAATTTCATGCCTTAAATTTTCTTATTTTATTAGCAGAAAATTTTGTTTTTTCCTTTTAAATAAATGCTTAGAACTTGACTATATTCAAGGTATGTGTACTTGCTTATCGCTCTAAGGTTGATTGTATTATTTCGTTGTTTGTTTCAACCAATCGCAACCTTCGAGGTCACAGGTCCAATATTCATACAATATATCCACTTTCCAAAAAAGAAAAAAAAAAAAAAACACACACATTTTTAAATCTTAGGCTCAGTCTAAGAAATGACAAGAAATTATTTTGATGCAGTTGTTAGTATTATTATATCTGGGAAACGCCTCCCAATTTACATTTCATTCGAGGTTTTGAGGTCTTTCTTAACCCGAGCTCTTCTGTTAAAACCTTTTTTCATTTTTTTTTATGTCTGTTCAAATTCTTAAGCGTTCTTTTTAATGCAGCTAATCCTTTGTACATGCTTGTAATCCTTTTTTAAAGAAATGGCCAGGTTTAATTAAAATCACTTTCATTATCAAGCTCTCCCTTTCTCTCTTCCCCGTGCTATAAATGTTAATGACTTTGTATCCTGAATACTGAAGTATAACTAGAGCTGGGAAATATGATTATATATAATATTGATACTGTGATCTCAAATCATTATATATTTTTTCAAAATAAGAATTATAGTTTTTGAGCTGATTTTCTCATCTTAAATTTTTTAAAACCTTTAAAAAATTTTTTTTATTAATGCCATGTTTCGAAATTCAACTCTACTGTTTTGGAAGCGAAGCAATCTATCATGAAAACATACAGCGTTGGGTAGAAATGACTGATGCTATGTCCTGCACTGGAGGTAAATCATATTTGACATGCTGTGCTCTCAAGTCAAGGCCAAAGCAGACAGGAGTGAACATAAACCATACCTTTTTAGCTAACCTAAACCTTTTTCGGCATGTTTTGTTATAAAAAAAAAAGGGCGTGGTGGTGACTTACTATTGCTACTACACTAAAGTTTCTTTTTTCTTCATATGAAATAATTTTTTATTATATTGCAACAACGTTCGAATGATTCGATTTTTATTTATAGCCGAACAACCCCCAATCATACGCACATTTAATACTGTGGATGATCCTTAATAAAGTGAGTTCGTGTTACAAGTTAGTAAAACCAGGGATTGTAATGAAATCTCGCATGATCCTTGAGATAACTTGGCACCAACTTGAAGAAGAGACGCCACTGCATGTGGGAACTGTACACACGATCGTTCACCGACCACTTGCATATTATAGGAACTCGGCTGAGTGTTATTCCTACATATATATATATATACTGTATACACAGTCCTGACTTCAATCCAAGCCATTTCCACATGTTTGGGCCATTAACGGAGTTCCTGGGAGGCCAGAGTTTCACACATGAAGCAGGAAGTTCAATCACGGCTTTGGCGTTTCATTCTATCCAAGTACGAATGAAATGCTGGTGCAGTTTGGTTTTACTCTCATAACTTCTGTTGTTCAGTTATTCTGCACAATCAAAAGTCCAGGTTTTATTTGAACGGCCCTCATATACAATACGTGATCACCTGTTCCCTTAACTTTGTCTGGAATTTTATCAGACAAAAACGGCTGCTCCGTTGTTGCCTCACTTTTTAGACTTCCTTGCGTCGGGTAACTTCAAGTTTCAGCTTTACTGCTAACTGTTACACTGGAAACTTATTTCATAAAAGTTCAACAAACATCTCCACCAGTCGAATCCAAGTTCCAAATGAGATTAATATTCGTACTTAGTTAAAACTTTGTAATGAAACCTCAAGCTAAAAAACTACAGATTACAGACTACGTTTTTTTAAATTTTTTTTTTTTTAAGTGAAATCAAAACGTTGGTGCTGTTACTGTTTTGGCCGAGATTTTTGGCTGAACCATTGTTCTAATCACGATACACAGCATCACATTCATTTAAGACTTCGGAATTGTGTGACAGAATTTCAGAAGCGGGGGAAATCTTTGAGTCGAAGCAGAAAGCTCTGCATGTGCAGTTGTAGTAGTTTAACAAAACTGACTAATGAGGACGGCTGTGGCGCTGGTCGTCTGTGTAGAAACTCTGGCTTCGACTGCGCGCCTAAAGCAGCCCATTCATCATTCATCATGACTGGAGCTACAACGGATTCCGTCTTTGAATAATAAATCACGAGCGATGTGGGTTTTGGACAGCCGGCTGGCTGCAGCTAGACCCATCTAGCTAAAAGAAATGAAGTAAGATGGATGTGTGGATGCCATGTGACCGAAATCTCCTGTGGAGAGTTAGGTATATTTTGTTAACAATGATGATTTGGTTAAGATGTTCGGTGCCAACAAATATTTGGGATTTTTCCTCGTGATGTTTCTGACAGGAAGAAAGAAAGACTTAAACGGACATCTGAGAACGATTAGAAATAGTAGAAAAAGCGTCCTTGCTAATTACCAGCGACCAGCGTGTTGCACGGTTGTAGCTCATATTTAGCTCTAACCCGAGTGCGCGGTTCAGTGTTTCTCCTCTTGGTCTGCTCCTGTGTGTGTGTGTGAGAGCGATAGAGAAAGAGAAGGCATAGAGCTGCCGTAGGATTTGTTCCGTACAGTAAGGTAGTGCAGGCGCACAGAGGCACAACACTCTGCCTCCGCTTAGCTGATGTAACCCAGCGGAAACTCGCGCTCGTTCCTTTTCCCCTTCGCGCAATCAACTTATGCTTGTGAGTGCCAGGTTTGGCTGTAAAACACACCGCTGTCATAATGTCATGCAAATTTTTGGCAGGTCTTTATGACGAAATAACAGCACATGTTTTGCTCAACTCTTGTTCGTAACTCATAACTAAGGTTATGAAAAACAGCTCAGAGTTTGACTGTCTCGAGTCAAGGTGTGCTTGGACAAGGAAAGGTACATGTGGAGGAATTTTCGAAGAAAAAAAACAAAGCTGTTGTCTGTGTACTAACTGTGGATGATCAGAGTTGTAGTGTTTGCTGTAGTAGTCTTTAAAATTGCTTGGTTATTCTAGTAAATTGAATGCTTAGCAATAATCTAATCGCATTTAATTCAACTTTCTGAATTTTAACTTATGTTTTAAGTTGCCAGATGCTTTACTTTTTAAAGTAACTAATTACATTACAAAGTTACTGCCATTAAAAAGTAATCCGTTACATTACTGCCTTACTTTCTGATAAAAGTAACTAGTTCGAGTACTTTTCCATTGCAGAAAATTTTGTGCTTCCTCATGCATGTTTTATAATTATTTTATCATCATCACTCAGCGAAGTTTGGCCCATAATCTGTTAACTACTAATACCCCTATCTCACCTACGCGGTTTCGCGCGGTGGCCGTAAGTACGGTTCATCACGAGTTTTGGCGATGTGATTGGGTTTCCATCTTTCTGTGCGTCGGTCCTCGCAGAACTTTGAGGAACGTCGGATGGTCACTCACGGTGCCTAACACTGCTTCTCACCTCGAGTCAAACATCAAGTCGAACATCTAGTTACATCAAAAAAGGTTATCTAACGCGTTAGACCCAACACTGATTAGCACACAATTTCTATCACCTTCTATCCAATGTCTCCCAAAAATTCCTATTTCTAGCTGACAGAAGTGAACCCCAACCTGATCTTCCTCTGTTGTAGCCCATCCACCCCACCCCAAGGTTGAACGTGTTATACATTTTGAGATGCTTTCCTGCTCACCGTGGTTGTAAAGAGTAGTTACAGTTACCAAAGCCTTCCTGTCTAATTGAACCAGTCTGGTCATTATCTTTTGAATGATCCTCGGTAATCGACAGATCATTTCTGTGTGCAGAACCTAGATGTTCTGATGATATTTTATATTTGTATTATTTAGTTTTTTCGCACCATTTGTTTGTAAACTCTGTAAACAGCTGTGTGTGAAAATTCTAGGGGATTCTAGAAGTTTCTATATAAACCCAAACCAGCACATCTGGCACTAACAACCATGATCATGTTAAATTTTTTTGTCCTTGTTCTGATATTTGATATGAACATCTGGAGCTCTTGATTAGTATACGGATGTATTCTGTTTCTTCTTTCATAATTTGCGAATCGGAAAATTGCATTCATTCAGTATTAATTTAGGACAATGTATTTTTATATACAGTACTGTGCAAAAGTCATACGCACATACAAATAAATGCTAGAAAGCAACTCAAACAACAAAGTCAGTATTTGGCGTGATAACACTTTGAGGACCCTTTAGTCTCAAGTACAATTTGTGTAGTTTTTTAAAAAAAGGAAATTAGCTACCAAGTTTTACTCAGCATCCTGCAGAACCACCGACATTTCTTTTTAGGACTTTGCATGAAAAAGTATTTTTCTGTAACATCTCATTTTGTATTGGAATACTAATTTTAGAAATTAGAAATGCTTTTGTACTGGAAAAGCATATCATAATGTGTATAAATTAATTGTCCTGTTATATATCTGTCTATCTATACATGCATATACACAGTACCAGTCATTTGTAAAACCCATGATAAAATATGATATTATATGAAGTTTCATATAGTAGATGCCCTTCCTGATGCAACCCTGCATCCGACACATAAATATACACGCATATATACTTTTACTGTATAATATATGTCCTATACCATCTGATATTTTTGGTATTTCCAAAATTTCCTTAAATAAAGCCAAAAATATATATATCGGCACACTATTTCACGCACACTTTTATTTAAAACATTTCCCCGACATCAATTTCTTTTGTTTATATAATCTGATAGGTGATTTAATAATTCATGGCGCCTGGATCACACCAATAAAAGTCCTGGGATTTCGTTTTTGAAGCATCTTCATGAACTCGAAAAAATAAAAGATATTTATTTGTATGCAAACAGGTTGTGCTGTCATTTCTGAGCTATGCGGATGTCTATCAGGGCTTATATGAATCATAATTCCGACAGCGCTGTTCCAGGAGGCTTGCCTTTTATATTCTAATGAATCTGATTACATGGAAGTGAGGGGGCAGGAGGGTGGAGCTGTTATTAGATCAGCATGCGCACGGTAGACAAGCAGGAAACATGCTTTTTTATGCCTTGTCAGAGCGGCCTACGAGGATTCTTCTGCATTGGAGTGCTTTAATAAATGGACTGAAGAGCCCCATAAATGGTGCACCGATTTCCTGAATGAATCCAGAATAACCTTAGTGCATCAGGAACTTGTGCAGTAGAGTGTAAGATCAAGAGAAAAAAAAACCTTGTATGATGTAATCGGGGAATCTGTAAAAGAAAAGCTTGAGGCTTCAGTATGACCTTACTGTTACATTCGTTGTGATGACTAAACAGAAAAGCGCAACTTACACACTTGTCAAGTGTAGCCCATGGCTGACTATTGGAAATAAAGAACTATAGAGGGATTAACACAGAAAGATGGGAAGGATTTAGCTGAAAAGCAACCTTAGTGGGAATTGTGCTTTGGGCGCCCATTAGTGTCATCATACTTCACAACTTTTAGGCTGCTGAATTTGCTTACTCGCTATTACTCGCTAGTTTATAGTCTTACTCAAGGATAAATCGCAAAACTACCGGCTGCAGTTTTCCTCTCGCTGAGCAAAAACTGGGCTGCTGTTTATTAAATGGCTAGTTAGTTAAATAAGGCTAGAAAATGAAATAATAAAAAAATCTGATAGAGTGACGGGTTTGTTAAAACTTTTATTGTTTTTTTTGTCTAAAAAAGTTGTTATTTCTTAAAATGAAGTATACTAGGATGCCTCACTTTTGATATATCTTAGTGAAGTGAAAGACAATTAAACTGTCTTGCTTTTTATATACTGGCAGGGCTAAGTATGCTTAAAATGAATGACAGATTTTATGTTTAGGTGTCAAAGTATAGCCATCCATCCATCCATCCATCCATCCATCCATTTAGGAACATCTGTAGTCCAACTAGGGACCGTTGAGGCCAATGGTGATTACCGTTGTATCATAATTTACACTATTCCATTTTACGACCCTGGTGGGACCTCCAGTCAACATTCACACACTACTGGCAATTTGGGAATGCCAATTAACCTAATCTGCATGTCTTTGGACTGTGGGAGGAAACCGGAGGAAACCCACCAAGCACGGGGAGAACATGCAAAGTCCATACACACAGACACTGAGACGGGAAAAATACAATTATTTTGCTATTTGTATTATAACATAAGCACAGATGACCTCGGTTATAATGGTTCGACCTATGATTTTGAACCTTACAGAGGCGTGAAAGTGTTACACATTCAGTAATCTCATAGTTAAAAATTTCAGTTGGCAATATACAGTATAATTATACTCTCTAGTCATGTGTGAGGATAATTGTTCTATAAAAGTTTAAGGTAGGTTTAATTTTCGGTAGGTTAAGAGTTTTAAATTATTCTTTTTTTCAACTTACAATATTTTCAACTCATTCTACTTTGATACTGCATAACCTCCAGGCTAATTCCTATCTATGTGTCTTTATAATGAAACATTTTTGATTTTTAATATGCTTGTAGGATAAGTATACTTAATCCGGATGGTAGAACTTTTGTAAGATAAGCAGGTTAAGTGAAATTAAACAGAATTACATTACTTTTGTTATATTTGGATACGTATGTATTGTTATAGTAGGATATTCAGAATTATAGTACTTTATCTTTAATATATTAGCCGTCTAAGTATACTTACTAAAAATTTTGTTACTTTAATTTAAATTGGAAGAAATTCCTCAAATTACGATGGAGTTACAATCCCAATGAAAACATAGTTGAAATTCCTGTAACATTGATGAACACCATAGCTTAGCTTGGCTTACCTTCAAATTTTCAGAACACTTACACTAGCCTACAGTTTAAAGAGAATTATACTGCATATTGCTAGACCGGAATAAAAATTTAAGAAATAAAAATAGTACGGCTATAATTAAATTGAATTTCCTTCGAACTATCATAAAGACAAAAATCGTAAGTTGAATCGTAAGTTGTTATCGGGGTCTGGCTGAATTTAAATTGTATAAGCGTACTTAAAGAGTATTATACTACTTTACTTTTCATTTGCTAGAAGGCTAACATAGCAAAACGGAATTATTGAAATTATAATTTTGCTAAGTGCTATTAGATTAAAGGCGACTTACTTTTTTTTTGTAATTTTTTTTATTAAATCTTATATTTTGATGAATATGATGAACAAATAAAGATGAACAAAAAAAAGACTTTCAAAGTATACGTTACTTTGAAATACTGCCTGAAATGCTGCCTGCTGTGTGCGTGTGTGTGGTTTGTGACTCTGGGGTGCACACACTTTGTTGTTTCTTTGACGCACCAATATGCTGCTAGGATCAAATTGTGCTCATTAGCAACAAATCGATTTCACAGTTGGAGACAATACTGGAAATGTCTCAATGCTTGGCACAGACAAGGAGATCTGGGGTAAAGTGTCTGGTGTGTTGTGTCTTTGGTTGATGTGACAAAGATGCTGTAAAAAATAGTCGTGTGTGTGTGTGTGTGTGTGTTTAATTATTTAAGCTTCAGAAGAATTAATTATCATGAAATGGTCCACTTAGTGTGGCTGAGGGTCTCATTACTCGCACTGTAATTAAATTCAACCTTTTCCTGTTCAGGAAACCTTCGTGAAGTGTGTCTGAGAAGGCATTAAAAAATGCAGCAATTGGTAAAAAGTCAGAACGTTGCTGGATCAGATTTGCAAAAACATCTTTAAAAAAAATGCAAGATCAGAAATGCACGAGAAGGCAGAACAGGTGAAGGATAGGCAGTTAGAATGTTAATGGTACTAGAACAGGCTGTTTCGCGCTAATGCTATTGAAAGCAGAGCCCCCCAATTCCCCTCTCCACAGCTCTAAATCTGACACTTAAACACTTATCTTACCGGCCGCTCCGCCTCGTACATTTATTATCACTTGCATATATATGGGTAGGCATATACGTCATCAAAGGCATCTTACATATATAGGCCATCTGCCACATCACACGCACATACACTCACACAATAACACATCATCATAATGGTCTTGTCAGTGCGTTATGTGAAGTCTAATGGGGCTTTTCAGGGTAAAAGCACCACTGAGCAAGCGAAAAATCCTTAGCATCACCATTATCATCATCATCATCATCATAAGCATCATCATCATCATCATCTGAAGTCTTCAGCACTATCGCTACCTATTAGTGTTCTCTGTGTTTATATCACAAAGCCAGTTATTTTCCAGCTCACCCTCTTTAATCGATTAAAGATTGCCCAGAACGGAAAATTATTACATCGTTATATGAATATTGGTGTTTCTAACACTATTAAAAGCAAACACTCAACGTTTGGGTTCAACTGTATATCACACCATCCTGATATTATAAGGTTCCTCTTGTGCTACAACAAGAGCTCCGAGATGTTCAGCCATGGACTCCATAAGACCTCTGAAGGTGTGCTGTGGTATATGTAACCAAGATATTTGCAGCACATATTTTAAGGCATGTAAGTTTCGAGGTGGGGCCTTCATCGATCAGACTCGTTTGTCCAGCACAAATGTCCAATGTATACTCCATCAGATCAGGACCTGCTGGATTTAGAAGCCATGTTCCTCAAACCATCTCTGGACAATTTTTGGAATTCAAGAGGGTGCATTATCCTGCTTGAAACAGGACATTTGGAAATACTTTTGCCATGAAGCGATGTACTTGGTCAGTGGCAATGGTTAGGTAGGTGGTATGTGTCAATAACCACATCCTGATAAATGGCAATACCCAAGGTTTCCCAGCAGAACAATGGCTAGAGCGTCAGACTGCCTCAACTGGCTTGGCTTCTTTCCATATTGCATCCTGGTGCCAAGTGTTTCCAGGGTAAGTGATATACGAGTTCAAGTGTCTTTCCCGGGACCACTTTTGGATACCAGGAACATCACACAAGATCTATGGTTTTGGAGATGCCATTCGTCCCAGTTGTCTAGCCATCACAGTTTTGGCTCTGATCGATGAGAACTTACTGCTCACTCGCTACCATTGTACAACGAGTTTTATTCAGTGGTGTTAAATGTTATGTCTAGTGTGTGTATGCATGGTATACGGTACATGGTGTCGAATGATACCGCCAATAAAGTGTTGTTATTTAGGAAATCTCCTAAATGGACTTTTAACATCAGAGTGTGACCACAGGTAAGTCTACCGTGTTGTTCTTGGTTTGGCCTGGACCCTTGAGTTGTCCTACACAAGCCTTTGTAGGGTTTACACAAATTCTTAGGCAAAAAAGGAAACATCCAGTGACGTGCCATGTTCAAGAGAATGACCTTACTGCTTGAGAATGACTCTGACGTTAAGGCTAGTATAATGGAAGCAGCTACTTTTTACAACCGCGGTGAGCAGAGACGCATCTCAACAGGTCAATCTTTGAGAGCTGATAAACAAATCTGGTTGTTACGAGGCATGGGAAACAATTTTCAAGTCAGATCCTGTCATGTGATACATAATCTCTTAAAGTCTCCTCAGGCAGCTGTCAATAAAATATCTGATTAGAGACTCAAGTCTCAGCGGTGGTTCATGCTCGAGAGCAATAAAGACCTGATTCAAACGATCATGTTCATTCAACCGATGTGAATAAGGAAGCAGGAGGCATCTTAATTTGCCAGTCAATTCTGTTGTTTTCGGGGTGTGGCTTTGGAAAAGAATGCTGAGCAGATGGTGTGTGTTTCAGCCTGAAGATTCAGCATTGTTTAACAAGGGGCTGGGAGTAAAATCAAACAAAATGCATAATATTATCAGAATTATTGGCACCCATCAATAGAGCTAGACACCAACACCACGTCCCACCACACAGTCATAAATAATAGTACTTTTTTTTCTCTCTCTCTCCATCTCTTTTAAATGAACGATTGGCACTTGTCATCCAAAAAATTTATTAAGAAATGTACTAATACCTCTCTCTTTTTTTTCCCCCTTCTTGTGCTTCCATAGGGGATTGTAGGAAGTGGACTTTGGTTTGACCTTTGCTCTGATCGTGCTTGGACGTTTACACACCTGTACGCCTGTAGAAGGACACGCACAGGTAAAGAGGACCCTCTTTTGTACCCCCCCCCCCCCCCCCCCTTTTCACAGGCTGCACCATGTCTTTATGATGAATTAGCTGTCAGGGGTACTTTATTCCATCTTCACTTTACTCTCAGAGGTGGCATTGTTCGCATTCATTCATATGTATGAATTCACGAGTAATTATACATGTTATAGAACAGACAGATGGGAAGCATTGGGGATGATAAGACAATATGAGGGTTTTTTTTTTTCTTTTCTTGGCAAATTCAGACGATCATCATTATGTGCAGACCTGCTCAGAAGCCTATAACACTCCGTCACCCCCTCCACACACCCTACCCCCGCCGCACTGAGACGTTTCTCGCTTGGTAACCAAGACGACGCGCGTCTTCGCTTGGTAACCGCGTGCAGAGTGTGTGTGTGTGTGTGTGTGTTTTTTTTTTCCCCTTCATTCAAATGGTTTCGGCGCTGACATGCAAAGGAGCAGCTGCTCCTTGCTCTCTTATTCCGTGTCTCTTCTCTTTCCCGCATTTGTCATCCTTGTTTTGTCTCTCTTGTGCCCTCGTGTAATTTTTCACACCAGAGCAACAGCTGAGTGAATTCAATTACTCAGCTCTTTCAGTTTTCCGCACGTGCCGTGCTGGAGTTACACAAGTCTGTCCTGGAAATACTAGAAACATGTAGTGACCTCATGAGTTTGATTTGGTGCCAGGGCGCCATTATTTTCAGGCACAGGCTCATGAAGCATTTTCGGCATGCGAACGAACGAACGAACCGAATTAAACCGAACACTTGCTAAGTTGCAAGTATGGCTAATAGCCGTTCAAAACTTGTTTGCGTCGGTGGAAAGCCTAGTGTAGCGGGTTTACGAATTTATTTATTTATTTTCCGTCAGCCAAAGCAGTTTCCCAAGAGTCAACTCACGATACCAAAGTTGCCATCGGCATGCGTTCATTTTTTTTCTAATATTGCTAATATTCTTAAAAGGCTGGAATCTGCATTTACATAATTTCCTAGGGGAAAAAATATTTTAATTTTTTATTAAATTGTAAAAATTATTAATAATATAATTTATAATAATTTTCGCCTTAAGAACTTGCTTCCACATATTTGTATGCAATGTACATGTATATATATATACGGACACTTTCAAAATGTAAAAGGTAGCAATACAGAGTTTAACAATACTAGGGTTGTGTGATATGATATAATATGAATAATATGATATAATGTTGTTTTCTTTTAAACATGATTTCATTTGAATAAAATTTCCATACTGGAAGAGCCACTTCACTGAAGGAAATAGGGACATAAAAGATGCACCTTCGCTTCCAGGCACTTTCACTTTGCATTGAATTTATCTACGTGACCTTTGACACATGGTGTTGCAAAACCTGGACCAATGGAAAGCAGTGCAGCGAGACTTTCTTTGTTAAAAGCACAGACTAATGTATTCTACTGTATGTTCTTGGACATAGGTAAGGTTTATTATTATATATATATATATTTTTTTTTGTGGTGAAATTTTTTTTCCCATATTGAAATATTATTATGCATAAATCATGTATCACTGTATATACTGTAGTAAACTATTACAATATACAGTAGTCTAGACTTTTTGTTTTGTACTGATTTGTAATACAATCCTTGACGAGCGAGTCCTAACAGATTATTTTGGGAAAAAGAAATCATCAGGAGGTACTTAAGAAATGCACACACACACATACACACACACAAACACATTCGTTTTCCATTCTAACTACAGGTTAGACTACGGCGACTATGAAAAATGAAGCGCTTGCTTGTCACGGGAGCCGGGATTTATCTGCTTCAATTTATTAGTTCTGCATCCCCGCCGAAAAAACACATTTTAGACGAATGGTCCCGGTAAGTTGCGCAGACCGAAATGTCATCCACCGAGCAGAATTATCCACGTGAAATATGAAACCTTTGCATATAATTAATTACTGATATTTAATATTAAGCCGTTTTATTCAATAACAAGCTAAGTGCTTGTACGTAGGTCGTTCTTCAATAATGAATGACCGCACTCGGGCATTTGTTTCCCCGACTGATTAATTCATTAATAAACCCAAAGGAGGAGGAAGGATTAACGATGGAAGATGATCACGGAGACTGGTTTTGGTTTGGAAAGCGAGATGTCGCGCGTTCGGTTCCCCCTTTTTTTTTATATGCCCCGTAGTATCTCTGCCTCCTCGGGAAGAAGTCTCGCTCACGAATCAAGCGGCCTATTAGCGGTGAAAGGTGTCAAATTAATTTCAGTCTGAAGACTTTATTCAGTCGGAATGCGGTAATGCGGCGTGACGCGGAATCGAGTCCTTCATTCAGCGCTCTCCTCGGCTTAATACGCGCTCGCTTCACGTCAGCATCGGTTGCGGCAACGAAACGGGAGAGCGAGAAAGTCTCAGTCATTACACTCTATGATATCCCCTCTCTTATCCCTCGCGTGCTGATTTCCCTCATTTTTGAGCCACTTGTGCTGGGAGTGAATGTAATGAAAGGCCACTGGGAACCAGAAGGCAGATGCAAATCCCACGATTTGACTGAAAGCGAGGACCTGAAACTGTTTACCTTTCGGCTCGAGTTAGCACTTTGTTAAACAAAATGGCTCTTTGATTGCAACTGGAGGTTGGAGCTGTATTTGCTACTGCAATGACTAAGCCATCAAAACGGCAAGAGACTCTTAAAGACTAGTAGTAGGCGCTTTCACACATGTTTATTCATGGGCCGATTTGCATGCTCGTTTGCATATCCCTATCGCTCTGATCCATGGTGCGGATTTGTTTGTATTTTTTTAAGGGCATGTGAAAAAATGCGCAGCATTAGGACTCCTGCACATGGTGCACACTCAGCTTCCTGCAGCGCAGCACACACATGCATGTGTGTGTGTGTGTGTGTGTGTGTGTGTGTGTGTCCCCTCTGTGCTGAGCTGTATGATGCTGTCAGTTTCTCCTTCAGTCTTTCAGAAGCTCAGGCGATGCTACACACACACGCGCGCGCAACACACAAAGAAACACACACTGGTCTAGAGAGGCTTTGTCTTTGAAGTACCACTAGAAAAGGTTTTTCTTTTTTGTTTTGGTTTTCTTTTAGCTATATCCAGTCGTGATGAGCTTCGACTGCGGTGCCATCAGCCAGCTTTTAATTCTAACCTGGGCATCCTTAAAAGTCTTAATTGCCCTCAAGTTGCACTCTACAACTTAAAAGCCTTAATAAGCTCCCAAGACAACAACAACAACCAAAATAAAAATTGTCGTTATTTATTTCCTAAGGCTTCGGGCACTTTTCCCCCATGTCTTATTAGCAGCACCAGTCCTATCAGACCAATCCTTGGTGTTTTCAGAGAGTTCTTGTCATCTAATGTTGATTATTTTCTAGTAACAGCATGCTCTGAAGTGGTTTGTTCATATCATAAACTACAGGAATTTGCAAAATGTTTTCTTTATTTAAATGGACATATGAACTATGCTATCCTAACCCTAACCCCCTAACCCAAACTCCTAACCCTTAATCCACTACTCCTAACCCTAATTCCCAATCCTAAATCATAACCCTAAATCCTAACCCTAAGTTAACCCTTACCCATAACCTTAACCCCTAACCCTAACTCTAACCCTAACCCCTAATCCGATCTTTACAACATATCTATGGCATAACATCTTCTAAGTCACTTGCGTTACAACCGAATACCATTCCTTACTTTCTCTTGAAGTTCTTTCGAAGAAACAAAATGCTACTGAGAAAATTTAAAATATCTAAATCCTCATATGTCGAAAAACGCCCAGATTAAACTTTCCTTCCAGAAAATGGCAAAAAAAAAGTATTAAAAAAAAAATGTACTTTTAATTGAATTAATAAATTGTTCTCATATTTCCTCCCTAATTTAGTCGTAGCCAGTTCCTACCCATCTCACCCTGCTAGGGCGACAGCTACCAAACAGGGAAGGCGACGACTATCACGTCACCCCAGACGACCACATCTTTTCTAACAGCCACTGTGGGTTAAAAATAAAACATTCTTTTATTATTCGTGTTAGATCATGTGGAGCGCCGGCGTATACAGTATGTAAGTACGAGTCCATGTGAGTTAACTGTTACTATAGAAACAAGCACATTGATTGTGAAACTTAGTAATTGGGAAATAGCGTGTATATAGTCAAGCATTTTAAACATTATAGTTAATTTAATAATTTCTAGCCTTTACAAAATGAATTTCAAGATGAAGTAGCACAACTTTTAGCACTTCTTCTGAATAAGAAGCAGAAACTGTAGTTTAGGTTTATTGTAATCATAATAAGGAATACTAAATAGCGTCGACTATATTAAAGATATTTTCATTTGCTAAGATGATACTACTGTCCAAGTTGCTGTACTAGGATATCAACAAATTCTCAAATTCCGGATATGCGGAAAGGAACATAAACGTGAGGTCATATTAAAAGGTAACGAGGCAGTTATTAGTCAGAACGGGGACCTTGAGTATCGGTCGCAATAAGAAATAGTGTTAGAAATGCGCAATACGGCTTCCAACAGAGCACGGCGCGTATAAACGTGTCAGGGTGAAACGGAGGAACGCGGCGATGCCGTGCTGCATGTACTGTAAAAAGCGTGAACGAGGCATTTCTACTGATGCTGGTTCATGTTACAGATCGGGAGCAGATGGTGAGAAACATCACACGGTGCGGCTGTTTAGATCTCCGATCATTTTACATACCGCTAGTTAAGATGCACCTTAATGGCTGCGCTGTGAATGGAGAGCTGTGAAATTATAGACAGAGCTCAACTGGTGTAACTGCTGCAGAGTATTTAAGTGCGTATGTGTGCACACACGTGTGTGTGTGTGTGTGTGTGTGTGTGTTTCCTGCTGTTCTCCTGTCTGCTGTCTTGGGAATGATGACAATGACAAGCTGAAAGTCACATACGTGCACACACACACACACACACACACGCACACGCACACACACACTTACTTAAGCAAGTATGTACCCATCACAACCAGGCATGCAAATCAAGTATACATATGTGCAAGTCAATGTGAGGGCAAACACACACATACACACACGCGCACACACACACGGTGGAGTGGATTTAATTATGCTAAAGTGGGTGGGCGTTTCAACCTGTCACTTTTTACCCAATGAGAGAGTCAATCATATGATTGTATGCATCGTATTGGATTTTACACCAATCTTTACATAGATAGATATATTGATAGATAGATAAATAGATTCATACTTCATTAAGCAAACAATTCCCTTTGCTTTCCCCTGCCCACCGACCTCATCATCTGGTTGTCCACAACCTGTCAGTTAAGCAAATCCTGGCTTCTAAGTACCCCACTGCGCACAAACAGTGCCGCACGCTCCTCATACACGCCTCTCTATTTTCCTCTGCCATAATTTCTTTTTTATTTCATACTTGTTTGCTTATTTATCCCTCTCCCATCCTTTCGCTTCTGTCTCTCTTCCGCAGGACACACCCTCCCCTCTGTTTCCCCCTTACTTCTCGCATGCTTGAGACATCTGGAGACCGCCTGACAGTGACTGACGGCTGTGGCCCGTGGCCAATCAAATCGTGTGAAAAGCTCGCGGCGGCCCGGGAATTGTTTGACAGAAGATTCTTGCTGTGCGTGTGTGTGTGTGTGTGTGTGTGTGTGTGTGTGTGTGTGTGTGTGTGTGTGCGCAGGTTTTTAAATTTTTTTTATTGTTATTTTATTTGCGTGTCTTGAGATTCGACACATGGCAATCCATCAGCTCTTCTCCGTCGCTTGTGTTTACTTCTGGCGTTTGGAAGAAACGCTAGTCGTCAAGCACTCCTTCCCTAGCAGCAATCTGAAGCTCGCGCGAGCTGAACACATGCGCGCGCACACATGCGCTTTCAGGCAGACTCCTCAAGTACTGTCTTGTTTGGGCTGCGTTTCTCACTTCAGCTGAAACGTTGGTTCTGTGCTTCTCGTGAAGGCGCTTGCTAGAATAGTACCGTGGATGTACACTTCATGAGGAAATTTTCAGACACTGCAGTGTTATTTGGTGGCACGGTGGCTTAGTGGTTAGCACTGTCGCCTTGCACTTTCAGGGTCCAGGTTCGGTTCCCGTGTGGGGACTGTGTGCATGGAGTTTGCATGTTCTCCCAGTGCTTGCTTGGTTTCCTCCAGGTACTCCATTTTCCTCCAACAATCCAAAAACATGGAGATATAAGGTCCTACAGTCATAAAATGGTATCACCATTGGCCTCCACGGGCTCTAGTTGGACTACAGAGGTTCCTTGATGGATGGATGGATGGATGATAATGGTATATATTCCATAGACAATGACCGAAGCTTCCCAGAGCAAACAATTAGACACACTGACCATCAGGTAGTGCCTTCATGTGTACTATATGGCCAAATATTTTTGCACGCCCGAGAAGATCACATCCTTATGTTGCAAGTTGGAAGTGTACAATTTTTTAAAGAATGTCCTTATATATGTAACAATGGTGTATGCTTTCAGTGGATCTAAAGAGGGCCAAAACGGTTCTGGAATGACAATACCCATGTGCACAAAGCAAGCTTCAAGAAGATATATTTTGCCAAGTTTGGAGTAGAAAAACCCTGAGCCCTGACCTCAATACCAGAGAATACCTTTGGGAAGAACCTGAGGTCTTGACCTCACTAATGCTCTTGTGGTTCAATGGACACAAATCATCACAGCCAAATTTTTCCCAGGAGACTTCAGTAGCCGACTCATCCATGTCCCTGATTTTTGTGAAATCCCATTCTCTGGTGTATAATGATGAGTTTCTTTCCTCTCATGATTTTTTTTTTCCTCGGGCGCTTTCCTTGCCACTTCTGATTTGCCCATTTGGTACGTAAAAGAGAATCAGAATTTCAGTTATGACTGTTGTTAAAAGCGTACTTCTAATTTTTATTAAACGAATCCTGGTTACGTCTGTGCCTCATGTCCAGCCAGAACAAATCACACTTCAGGATTACAACTGTAGGATGCCAGATCTGTATCCGACTCCACTGACACATTGTGTGGTCTATAAAATCATTGGGCTTGTACGATTATTTGGAACAGCAAGTGACGAACACCACAAAAGAGCTATGTTCACATTACAAGCCAACATTGACCGATGTCGATTTTTCGGTCAGATTGGATTTGCATGTCATGACAATTCACATTGATAATTACAAACGACTTTTATTTGGCTCTAATGAGAGAGCTAAGGAGTCCTATAGTGATGGGTCAGAATTGGCAACGACTAAATCAGGGAAAACTGGGAAAAAATTTGAGGAAAAATGATCAAAAAGCAAGAAAATACAAGAGACATCCTTATAGTACCTGGCAAGATTGGTTCTCTTAAAGCAAGGTGAAGCGTACGCATGTACCAAGGGTTAAAAAGAACACACAATACTATTATTTTGTCTTTGTACTTTTGTATTTTCAGACTGAAGGTCATACTCTATATAGAGTTTAAAACTTGGCATAAATACATTTTTGTATTTGTCCGCTGTTGTCCAACCAGAGAGTGTAGTTCAAATCCCAAATGGTGTCCTACAATCTAACACAACAGTGACATACAAGAAACCAGATCACCGGTAAACTCAGAATAACAAACACGACCCAGTCAGCACAGATAATTGGTTGCACATGTTCTGTAAAACGCCAATCGAGTCGAGTCAGGTTAACTAGGCTTTTATTGTCATTTCAACCATATACAGTTCAGTACACAGTGAAACAAAACAGCGTCCCTCCAGGACCAAGGTTCTAAAGAAGACAACATAAATTTACAACTTAACTAGCTAACTGAGACACCTATGTAATTAGCTGGCTAGCTGAGACAAAACAGATTAACACTATAAATTTACAAAAAACTAAGTACTTTACAAAAAGACAAGACAACATAAAGTTAACATAAATTAACAGAAGATAACTAGCTAAGACACCTGAGACAAAACAAATTAATGCTATAAATTCACAAAAAATGTACCTTACAAAAAGATAAGACAACATAAAGTGCGCGTGCAAATGTACAACCCAGAGCGACAACCTGACACAATCCAAATACCGAGGTAATGGGTAGAGGTAGTGAGCTACAGTAGAACAACCTGTTAGCCGAGAACCATGACATGGTGGGATGGAGAAATCATAACATTCTCATTACATAGGATTGAACGGCTTCCACGTACTATACAGTAAATTTATAGCCAATAGGGAACCAGTTAGGATTTTCTTGATGTACAGTATTATTTCCTCTGAAGCTTTGCTATTCTTGCCTGACTACCATCATGGTTCATGAATAGGTCAGGTCAGGTCAGGTCTATGGTGAGGCTTAAAATCCATTAAATGATGCACGATTCAGCTCTTTTACATAGACTAAACAACAACAGAAAAAAGAAAAAGAAATTTGCCTAAAATTCCACCAACCGCATTTATTATCTTCATAGTCTATCTTGAGAGGTTAAGAGTAATGGGGTTCAGCTGCTTCTTTTGGCATGGAGAAGAAAACCCACAGGACCGTAGCAAAAAAAAAAAAAAAAAAACTGAGCAAGAATCTGGTAGGCCTGGACTTTTTCCACAGACACCTTTACTAACAAGGAGCTTTTTTTTTATTAAAAAGCAACATATCCGGGAACCATGTTAAGCGTCATTCACATTCACATCAAGTGAACCATCCAAGTGTACGCGTGATATGGTTGCTGACATGAGGAAATGTACTGTAGGTGTAGAGGCACGAAGGGATCTGCTTTCTGTTTTGGGCCGTCGTCCATCAGGCTTAATACGGAGCAGGACTTCAGTCAGGGTGCAAACTGAATTTGCTGTAAGAGGACTCTGGATGGGTAACTGTTTTAGAATCTTCTTGCCGACTAATCTGACTAATCCGGGTTTTGCATGGAACGCCGAGGAGCTTCATCAGTGAGGGGAACCAAAAACAAACAGCAAACTAAAAACAAAATGTTAAAGGAGTCAGTTTATTTTTTATCAAATTTTCAACTTTTTTTTTTAAACCTATACACATATGGATTTTAATTTTGCATTATTAAAATCATTCACTCATCGTCTATACCACTTTATCCTGTATTGAGGGTCACGGGGGCCTGGAGCCTATCCCAGGAGACGTAGGGCACGAGGCGGGGTACGCCCTGGACAGGGTGCCATTTCATCACAGGGCACACACTCACACAATTTGGGAATGTCAATTAATCTACATGTCTTTGGGAGGAATGTGGGAGGAAACCCACCAAGCACGGGGAGAACATGCAAACTCCATACACACAGAGACGGGAATCGAACCCATACCTTGGAGGTGCAAGGCGACAGTGCTAACCGCTACTCCACTTATTACAAACAAATATATCTTTTTTTTTCTGTTTACTATAAGAGGAAGTAAGGCAGATCGAGGGAAGGTGGACGGGGTTTCCTGATAGTCTCTTGCAAATCATTCCAGATTCATACGCTGCCTGGCTGATCGCTCATTTCCTCAAGAAGCATTAAGGTTAATAACACGCCTATGAAGGAAGAAACTGCTCTTTCGGTGTACTTGTGAGTGATAACTTTTAGTAGCGTCCTCCGCCGTAACGTTTCAGAGCTCCGGCATAAACTGTGTAAAGGTTAGCTGGTCTGGTAATACAATATAAAACAGTCCAGATAAATGTCACAGGATGTCGTAGTAGTGTAAAATGGTGATATCTGAGATTATTAAAATGCACAAGCCTAGAGTATATATATACTCATACACACATACTCATACAGACAACATTGGGTAGTGAAAATGAACATCTTCCTGACAGCCTGCTTTGTAAAATTCCCAGAATTCGGCAAGCTTAAACGAAGGAGTCTGAATGGGAAAAGAACTTTTTTTCCTGAAACTTCCGACCAGAAACAAACAGGCAGAGTTTTTTGGTGAGTTGCTCTGCCGATTCGTGAGATATAAAAAAAGATTTGATGTTACTATATTCACACAGCCTCTGGTGTGAAAAACGGCAGGAGATCTCATGTTTTGTGCGAAACAGTAGATTTATTCAGCGAAGGCACCATCTTTGCAATTCACTCACTGGAATTATGAGGAAGCTCCACAAAATGATGTGTGTGGATGTTTGTGTGTGTGTGTGTGTGTGTGTGTCCACTGGATGCTTCAGTGTCTTGGTCACATTTTTTATTGCTCTTTTAAACCCTCCATAGCCCACCCCCTCTCTCTTTCCCCCTCCGGTTATTTAGTGGCCAGGCGCAATAAAACACACAATTTATAGCTTACTTTTTAATTAGAAATAATGTCTTGTAGGTCCTCGGTGATCTATGGCTTAATCAATATATAGAACGCAGCGGAGGCATGACGGACGGAGTATTGACACGCAGCAGGTAGCCTAACTTAACACACTCTGTCTCGGCGAGCTATCGTGGAGGTTCTTTTCAACCGCGAGACAGTCTTGCTACTACATCATCTGTCTTAGAGATCACTCGGATTTTGTTTTCCCGCATTTTTTTTTTTTTTTTGGCTGAGTTAAAAATTCAGTGCTTATTGTGTGTGTGTGTGTGGGGTCAGGTTCAGATCCCTGTGCCTCCGACAGATATTTAGTAAAGATGGATTTCTCCAATCATCTTTTTTCACAATCAATCTCAGCCTGATCTGATGTAAAATTACCTCCGCAGCTCTTCATTAAAAGAGACGATATGCTACGCACCTCTAATTAGCATTAATCTGTACATGTGTCAGGAAAGAGAGGCCCTGAGTGATGAATTATGAGACACGCAGCCTGCTTTGAAGCAGTGGAGGCGGAACAGGCTGCGCGGCTGTGATAAGGGTAATAATTGGCGGCTGATAGAGCTTGGTGGATGACCTCGTTCAGACCTGCTGCTGATAACATGCGCTCAGGTCCAATCAATGGCTTAAGCGGACTCACTCACATGCCAAGACGCAGCAGAAGTCAGTCAGGAAGAGCAAGAGGACAGATTTTTTTAAACTACAGAAGTTTTTTTGTTTTACTTTCCTATGCCGCTTTAACACATTCCCGAAACATTACCATCGTGTGTGATCATGTGGCTCCGCTTGTATACATAAGCCAAGTACAGTACATGCTTAATTAACATACTTATTTACGGAAGTCTTCCACCATTGAAGTAATTCAGTTTCTGTAATCCTAAAAGCTGATACACACTTCATCTCTTAAGCACAAACTATCTCCGATTGCCGGAGCCTTAGCATTTTGAGATACCAAGTTCGAGTCCCAGTGGATGCTGTAGCCTCTGGCAGCCAGGAGTCTAGAGAGAACTGATTGGCCGAGCCTCGCTCAGAGAGGCTGGGATGGGAGGCACTCTAGCGCTTTCTCACCAGTTGCGGCTCTATGGACAATCACGGGCATCTGTGAGCTCACACAAGGTGGAGGAGCGGATAGCGCTGTCCTCTGAGTGGGTTATGCCGCCCACAACGATGTGTGAGTGAGCAGTTTGAAAAAGATGCGTCACAACACGTGATAGTCTTTGGCCCCCCCTGACTGGTATTAGCCTTGATGGGGAAGTGACCTAATGATGGGTGGGAATTGGCTATGACTTAAAAAAACAACAACCCAAAACGAATAAGATTCTGAGTCGTTTACGTAAAAAAACTTTTTGTTCTACACATATATCACAAATCGTTAAATGTAAAAATAAGAGATGTAATAAAATATTTTGTTATCTAAAAAAAAATAACAAACGTGTTAAAAGTCTAGTAAAGAACTAAAAACAGCTGGCCAATGAGGACTCTCTCTATAAGACTCGTCCAATAGCAACTGGCCAATGAGTAAATAGCCCTGTAGGACCCGCCCACACTGTATGTTGTGTAAGAAGGCATATGGAAAACTCACCAAAGAAACTGAAATTTTTTGTTGCGTTTAATGTTAGTTTTTTGAATTGCAATTATTCTTATTTAATGTATTTATTATTTATTAAGTAGCTTATAGTATAGGATGAAGAAGTTTTAGAGACTATGTAATCAACGAAATTTTCTGGCACCTTAGATTCCTATATACTGTAACACCTTAAAAGAAAGAAAGAAAAAGATATATGTGTTATTTTATGATGCATAAATCTACAGTATATAATTAGAATCCGATGCATGTAAAAATTCTTTTATTGTTAAATAGAATGCCGCTTTTTGTCTTGCAGTGACAGTCAATATGATAGTAAATACTACTTTAACTATACAGAATTTTACGATGTAACACTGTGACAGGTGTGAAGAAAGTAGTGACTGTTGCTTGGTGGTTTAATCCAATTATAGAACACGTCCACTTTTTATTGTAATGTTTTCTGTACATGAACGTTCATGGTAGTTTCAAGCCGTTAATTTGAAAGCGGTGCCAGCCTGGTCCGAGTCGTCACACAGAGGATTCACGTGTAGACTTGACGCCTTCCTGTAGACACAACATTTTATGGCAAGGGAGATATTTGTGCTTATGGAATACAAAGAAAGGACTGGAAAATAAATTCACAGTGCAAGTGAGTCAGAAAACAGGAGTGGGGTGGGTTGGATGCCTGTGTACTGAGAACACACACACACACACACACACACACACATACTCACACATGCTTACACACACATGCTTGCTGAGCGAGGAGGAGAGATGGCATTGTTGTGTGAATTCCTCTCCTTACACTCTGAGCTGTTGATTTAATGTGGGAATGAGATGGGCAGAATGCAGAAAATAGATTAGCCGTTATACATTAATGGCCATGTAGTGCCAGCTTATAATAACTTGACTGTTTACCATCTAACACAGAGAAACACACACATGCACACACACATACAC
Organism: Clarias macrocephalus; assembly: GCA_011419295.1. Taxonomy (NCBI): domain Eukaryota; kingdom Metazoa; phylum Chordata; class Actinopteri; order Siluriformes; family Clariidae; genus Clarias; species Clarias macrocephalus. The sequence continues at coordinate 25,707 of JAAGKR010005877.1, forward strand.
ACACACAGCCATGTGATTGAAAAATACCTCCAGACCTTAGACTGTAATCTCAAATTTAATAACTAAGCCTTGAGTATTGATTGTTCTAACCGCCCTCATAACATATATAGTGTGTATGAGTGTGTGGTCTGTAAGGCTGTGTATTCATATACTACTAGGGACCAAGTGGAACAAAGATGTGAATATCTGTCAGCTTTCAGGGGGACTGGGGGAGCACTTTTAATTTTAGTGAGGACCAGCCTCACTAGAAAGCTCTAAAAGAGCAAAAGGTTTAATTTTGGCTACCAAGGTTATCTTAAGGTTAAATAGCATTTATTAGCACCATTAAAAATTACATTACATTATATTATATTACATCACATTACATTATATTAATGTAAGGTCCTCATATTACATCACATTACAATAATGTAAGGTCTTCACAATGATAATAAACCGAACATGTGTGTAAATATGTTTTTTTTCTTTAATTGAGATTGACTATTTTTGCTTCTACATTGAAAGTTAAGAGGCTTTGACTTTTATAACTGACTGAATTAAAACACTTAGTTAAGCACGACAAAAAAAAAAATGGCACACCTTTATGTTGAATGTTGTCGGCTCAGAGTACCTTACAGTGTCGGAATGTAGGCCTGTGTGGTCTCTCTTTCTACCTGTGAGCCGATGAGAGCATAGAAAGCTCTTAAGTGGTCGTTCCCCATTAGACATCAGATGAGTTAGGGGAAAGAGGTAAGCTGATATCACTTTGTGTCTTCCAGACAAATCTACTACACATAGGTGATGACTGATGATCACATTAACTACATCGCATACTGTCGAAACAATGGTATTGGGTTGCGGATAGGAAATTCAAGTAGTGTAGTTAACTTAATAATACCCCGAATAATGTTGCTGGAACAGTTAGGTAAGGAAGATACATCGCTTAGATAGATAGATACAGTCTCTCTGTAGTTTATGCTGGTTCCCAAAAAGCAATCTTTTATACATAATCCAAAGTATTTGATTAAGAATAGGTGAGCTTGAGTAACTTGTATTGTGATGAGTGTAGTGTCTGGGAATGCACTACAAGGTGAATGGTTAACTGCCCTCGACAGCAGGTCAAAACTTCTAAAACATTCAAGAACCTGTAAGCATGTGATACACAAGCCTTGGGCAATTTTGGGTTAACTATTAGTTGAAGTGTGTGACCACGGTAAACCTGCATTCGCCACCTTACAGATAAAACATTTTTCTTAATAGTGGTACTGTTGTAACAAGTATTTTAATGCTACAAAATTAACCATATTTAATCTTAACTAATTTTGTCTAATTAAAAATAACTGATAAAGTTGAGCTTTACTAAAATAATTTATAAGATATATCAGTCATTATTAACCCAGGTGCATTATTTTAACTTAATAACCTGCTTCTTTATGTGATTTAATTGCATTTAAATCTAGATCTATTTATATATTATATATATTGTATACGTACTGTGTATATACACAATGCATTAAATTATTATTTTTTTAGCTATACCTATAGCTGCTGAGTTTGTTTCAAGTACCTGTTGGTTTGCTGAAGTCTGAAACACTGGCCAAAATTAGCTTGTTAACATTAAAATTCAGTTACATAGTCACTTTTTGGTCTAATTAAATAGATTAAGCATTGCAGCTTTTACTAGCCTAGACTATAACCGTATATATATTTTTTGTTGTCATTGTTGTCGTCCTTTATGCCTAAATCTGTGCACCATTTTTAAAAAGAGAATAATTTCTCTCCAGTACCAGCACTATGATTTAGTTCGATGTAATCTGTTAGCAATGAATTAGAATTTTTCATTCGATGGCGCAGCATCTGGACCACACGCTGCACTCTTTCGTCTATGTCATGCGGATAGGTCACGCTGAAATAGATAGGATGGAGTCTGTTTTTAGGCGGGACTTCTTTAAAGGAGTAATGAACCCTTACCCTGCTTTCTTTGCCTTTTTTTCACTGTGCGTCAAGCTCTTAGAGAACACTGCAGAGTGCTGATAAAAAGTTTTTCCTTTACTCCTGGACTGAGCTCTGGTCTCTTTAAGTAGAACTAACATGAAGGAGCTCCAGCTTACAGACAGTCCTTTCAGACAGACCTTTATGTATGTAAAGTATTCAGCAGGTGCTAGGCTGAAAAAAAAAAGAAGCATAAAATGTATTTGCTAACATAAGCTAGTTAATCACTACAGGTAAATTTTTTTTATAGAAGTAGTGACTGTGAAAGAAGTTTAGAATTATTGGAAATGCAAACAGTTACCTCAGATGTGTGAAAAGAATTGATAAGAGCTACAATTATAAGAACTTAGCATCCATTGCTAAGTACATTTCCATTTTTTGGTAATTTTTGAACATCAACACTTCTTTTAAAATGTGAAAACCATAAAAGTTCAAAGTTGTAAGTACATTATGGAAACGTTTAGTACTTAAATAATCTTTAATTGTGCAAAAATACAGCACAGGAATGTTCTGGAAATAGCTAAATTGCGCTATCTACGAGTTATGATGTTACAACAACTTACCTTTTTAGTAATATTCAGAATTCAGAAGATTTTTTGCTATATCTTTCCTAAATATGTGTTCACAAGTAGTTTTGCAATATAAATGTTTAACAACATAGCGGAAATCGGTTAATGCTAAGTGTATGAAAATTGCTAATTTATCAATACAAAGTATTTTTTCTCATTAATCGTTTCCACACATCTGAGGTAAATGTTGATATTCTCAACAGCTTTGTGTTGTTTCTACTGTCATTAGATCCTTCCGTTATCCGTATGAAGGATTTTACTTCCAGCCATTAGCTAGCTGTCTATGTTTCCTGCTTGCCCACAAACAGCATACATTCACATTCCATACAAACTCAAATAATTTTTTTGATTGTGTGAAGCTGCTTTGCGACAATGACAATTGTTAAAAGCGCTATACAAATAAAATTGAATTGAATTGAATATTTCATCCATCCATCCATCCATCCATTCATCCATTTAGTGACTGTGGATGTTCCCTTTGTATCTATTCCCATTTTACGGACATGGTAGGATCTCTGGTCAACATTCACATACTAAGGGTAAAAAAGTCAGATCTGCAGGTATTTGGATTCTGGGAGGAAACCAAAGTACCAGGAGAAAACCAACCAAGCATGGGGAGAACATGCAAACTCTATGCACGTAGACCAGAGGTGGGAATCGAACCCAGACCCTGGAGGTGCAAATGGACAGGGCTAACCACTAAGCCATTGTGCCAGCATACTGTATATACAACTACTTAAAATATCATAAAGCCTTCTGAGAGCAAACTCAACATCCTAGGAAGCAAAATTGGCAAATTTTGAAAGGCTAAATGAAAATTAGTTAGCTTGAGTCTAACACTTTAGTGTAGCTTTTACATCTCTGCTATTCATCAAAATTTCAAGTTAGATTAATCCATTTCTTAATCTCAGTCTGACAGCCCTGTTTTCAGCTGTGTTTGCGTTAGTTTTTTAGGCTACAGGTGTGTTTATGTACGCGTGGTGGTGTTAAAGCCCATAGGTATGTATGTGTGCGAGCGTCAGTGTGACTGTGTGGAGTGTTGTAATAGCTAAGCTTCCATGTCTCTCTTCTGCGAACACAGACATGCAGTCACCAGTGCGCTTTTGTGTGCATGAGGCGTGTCGACAAAACAGGCCTAATCCCTAATGCCTGAAACGCAGTAGCTTGCCGCGTGCATGCACACGCACACACTCACACACACACACACACACACACACACACACACACACACACACACACACACACACACACACACATACAGTACACACACGTGCGTGCGCACAAACACACACCATCCAAATTCAGTCATTCACACATGGGTTGTAAAACTCAAAAACACAACAGAGGCAGAAGTGCTTCCCTTGTTAGTTTAGCACTGTCGAGTGTGTGGGTGTGTTTCTGTGTGTAACCTTGAAGAGTAAAGCTATTATACAATAACAGACAAGGCCTTTGCCCTGAAGTGAAATCTTCTTGCGTTATTGCTCATGATGACGCGTGTTGCAGGACCGTGCTGTGTTAGGACCGCGTGTTAGCCCAGGGATATTGAACTCGGTTTATAAATTGTGGAATAATGCAAAGAGGATGTGACCTTCACTCCTGCGGTTCAGCAGTACAGTCTGTGTGGGTGCTTTCTTGTGTGCACAGGAATTGTCATGTTACAGTTGGTATGTGCTCTTTCACTCTTTTTTGCCTGCGAGTTTGTCATTAAGAGAGAGGAAGACAACGTTGGTTGAACTGTGACCCGGGATTACTGGGAACAAAAGGTCACTGGTTTGGGCGGGATATAATATTATTTATCTGTACAGAGCTAATAGGACATTGCCATAACCACACACACACACACACACACACACACACACACACACACACACACAAACATAGATGCAGCTGATACCGGCACTAGTGATTTTAACCGGCAAGACACACGTGAATTCGCAGAAGCTTTTAAATCAGGGGTCAACTGGCTGAATTTAAGCCATTTATCATATGAAAAAAAAAAACCAGGCTGGACTTCAGTGGCTCTAGAGACTTTGAGGATATTCAGAACTCTCATACTGGTCTTGCTTTAAAAAACAGAAGATCAGCTTGGAAAAATGGCTTCCCTAGCCAATTTTGAACCAGGAACATAAAAGCATTTTCAGTACACATCCTTTTTATTCAGCGAGGCCAGTGTTTCCCACAGGTCTAAAATATACTTGCGGCGGTATCCAGCAGAACGGCCCGGCATTACGCACCAGAATGAAAGTGGTCTCCTACAACACATATGACCTTTAATACAAAAAAAAATATGTAGAGAGCCAACCTAAAAACCCTCCTGTCCATCTACTCATGTGTGAAGATAAAAAACTTAAGAACTAAACACTCTTTGGTGTCCAAAGTTGGCACTGTTTCTTAGAGCGGTTGTAGGCATTTTTTTGCATTACTATGTTTTAATAAATATACATAGTGACGTATCCTTTTTTTCAGCTCAACCTAGGCAATTTAATGAACTGAACATTATTTCATTTTAGCTAATTATACAAACATGACTAAGCAAAAAAACTTAAAATAGCACGGATTCATAAATTCATGTTTTTATGGTTGTTTTTGTTGACAAATAATTATACTAATTTTCGCGCTTTGTTTTGTGAGTTCTATGTTTTTTGCGACCTCATTCCCATATTCCGGTAGCAGTACATTTTTACAGATTTTAAAAGCAGGGCCAACTTTGGTTCTCCATGACATATCAGAAAAACCCAAATGCACAGTTTGACGTCTGAAGCCTCCTTTGTCGGCACTTACAGGCAGGACCTACTATATAAACAGATTTTTTTGTCTTTTTTTGTTGTTGTTTAAATCGGTCATGGAAAAATGGTGTGTTGCCGCGCGGACCTTTATTAATTTTCCAGGGTTTATTAATAAAGAGACCGTTCACAGTGCAAAACTGACCATCCGTACTCCCTTCTTATCCTTTGTCAGCTGACAGTACACCGCTCTCGCGATAGGTACTGGTGCAGGACCGGTAGCGCGAGACGGAACTGTACGCTACTGGTTAATCGATTGTGAATGGCGGACAGATTTGTAAAAAAGTTTGGGGTAATACACTTGGGTGGCCGTCAGTATACTGTATAGTTGGGCGGCCCACCCAAGTATACTCTATGTGTGGGGGCCTTTAACCACTTAGTGTGTGAGCCTGAATTCTCATGAATATCTATGCTACATTTTGGCACTTTACATGTTTATTCGAGTTTTTAGTTAATATTTTGCAGCACAATTTTTTTATTTTTTCAATATTGTTCTTCCTTTCTAACCCACAAGGTGCTTATTAGCCGTGGATCTCGTCACACCCAGATCTTGGTGGTCACTTACGGTGGGCTTAACTACATTGTAGACCATAGTGAAGTCCAGTCTACAGATCAGAGGACGACTAAAGTTACACTTAGGCACAAACATGACCACTTACTGTGCGCCTTCACACCAAAGCATATGGAACATATGCAACAGTTGCTAGGCAACGAGCATGTATAAACTGAACATCCGTGCTTCATGGTTCTACTGAAAGGTGTAATATACAGTATGCATTCAGCAACAACTTGCCCAACACTTACTCGAGGTTTTGTAGTTGTTGTTGTTTTGGCACCATTTTATTGAACTTTAGATTGTAGGAGGAAAATAACAAGAGTTTTATATACTGTATATGTACCCACATGGCTACCATGACTTCTATCAGGAGTGTAAATAATAGCGTTATTATTATAGATGTTATTGCATAGATATTAGCACTGTGCGGTTTAATAAGGTGCAGGTTGAATAATAGTAATACGGTTCACATGCATAAAGAGAATGCTTTGACCCCTGATGACCCTGCTCGGTGTAAACAGATTGCGATAGTTGTTTAGTGATTATAATAATACAATATAATTAAGCAACGTCACGCATGAGCGAGTGCTGTGCTGCTGGATATAGCACGGCGGTGATGAGGTCGTAGGCACGAGGTCACAGCCGTGCTATATCCATCAGTACAGCACGACCCCGAGTGTAATATTGCTTTTTTTTATAACAATTCGGGCAAACACCATTAATTATCGACAGATTAATATTATTATTTATTTTTTTATTAACCAGTTATGTTGCTCCACCAAGACATATGTTTCTATGCCTGGCGGAACTAACTAACCGCGGTGAGGTATAGTTAGTGTAATTAACAGGGCTAATCTTACTGGTATTACTGTAGCCAAAAGGTTGAGAGAATAAACCATGGAGGTGGTGGACAGTGATGTAAATCTTAAAAGTTTCTTCTTATGTTTCCACTACTTTTGCTTTAGAATATCAGCTCTGTTACCTTTCAGGTTCCAGGGTTGAATCCCAAATAGTGTTAAATGGATAGACTAGTGCACTAGAGTGTGCAATCCATTGTCACACACCAAGGGCTCCTGATCTGTGGTTGAAGAGGGGTTTGGAATCCACTCCAAAGCCTCGTGCTAGAAGCTAGTTAGCTTTGTAGCAGTAAATAAAAGAATGTGGATGGTTCAGATGCGATTCGGAAACAACTTAAAAGCGATCAAAGTGTTTTTTTAGAATGACATAAGCAGATGTCCTTTGTATTTCCTTGTAAGTGGTTTTGAATGTGGTTTTCGGCGGACAGTTGCTCTTTCCTCAGTATGGCGCTGCAATTAACGCTTATTAGAATACCTTTAGTTAAATGTCCCGGAGGTTTTACCAACTACAGTATTATCAAAACTTGTAGAGATCAATAGAGATTCAGATTGCATCCTAAATCTTAGATATGAGCCCTAACAGTTATCATTCAACACATTGTATTATCATCAACTCATTAGGTACAACTAACATGTCCGGCTATGCAACTAATTTGAGACATAATTTTTTAAAACATGATTCGTGATTGCCACTTTGTAATTTCTTTAGCTAAATAATTGCTGTAAATGAATTTAACTGGAAATAAAACCTCATCAAAGAATCTGCTACCTAAGCAGACCCTGAGTCTTATCAGTGAGGTACAATGTACTTCAAAATTGCCTACAAAGGACTACCAATGTGTACAATTACTGTCCAAGGACCTCAGTGATGTGTACAATTTGGGACCTGATGTGTACAATCAGACAGAGATTGACTCCACAGGATTGAAACTGAACTACTGCTATAAAAAGGTCCTGGAATGCTTGTGACCGGCTACCACTCAATCTGCACAGCATTCAAATCAACACAGCTTTTTTAAAATGTTTTTTTATAGCTACAATGTTTGTATATACAAAGCGGGATTATGAATGTTGCAAAAAAAAAAAAAAATTATGAGTGACTTTCAGATTTTTTGGTCTTACAAACGTACTTATTATGAGTTATAAAGAAATAAATAAGAGAAGTCAACCTAGGGTATTCTTCTCAAATCCGAGTTCCTCCTCCCTTTACGGATTGACGCTGGTTGTCATAGCATCAGAAATAAACTAAGGGAAACTTCTTACCATTCTTACCATTAAATAAAGTTATATATATAAAATTTAGCTCTTTGTTTAATTTTCGGTGAAAACTCTTGTATTCTTGTCGTTAGTTTGGATTAGGGTCTGAGTAAGAAAACTAATGTTTAAAGTCTAAGGAATGTGCTACATTTAATTACGTATGTTCAGTTTAGTTGTTGAATAAAGATAAAGTATAAAACTTTTGAGTTATGATGACTTCTTTTTTAAGGGTCAAGGTAACAAAATCGTAAAAAATATAACATTGAATCGCAAAATTTATCGATAATATCGTATCTGTTGTTTCGCATTCATAATATATTCAGCAGAAAGTGGAAATATCGTAAATCTGATCAAATGATCAAAATATAAGATTAAAAGAAACCAACTATAAGATTTTAAAGCTTATTTCTAGATATATTTTATGAAGTTTTTAAAGCATGAATTTCTTAGCAGATCATTTTAATTTTAAAGAATTTTTTTACGAATTCTTAAGGAATAAACGCCTAAATCTAGCAAAGTTATCTGGTAAATAAAAGTTAAATAAAAGAGACTTTTATGCTTTAAAAAAATTGTCACATTTATCTAGAAGTAAGCCTTATTATGCAAGATTTAGTTATTATAAGCTATCGTAGATAAATTTGACACGATTCAAGATATTTTTTAAAAGTATACACCACTCATCTGAGTTATGTAATTATGAGTTAGCTGCCAAAATATGAACAAAACTTGTTGGTGCCTTCTTACACTGAAACGACTGGAAATTATGTAATCCTATCCACTTAGGATGTAACGCAGATGTATACTGTATTTTACGTAATACCTGCTTGTCTGTCTTTTGAAATCTGTACAAATTCCATATTTCTGAAGTGTATTTAAATCTTTCTTAGTTAGAAGCTCAGTTTCTTTGTAAAGTGCTGCCTGATTAGTTTTGAATAATATTTATTTATTTATTTATTGATTGATCTACAGTAAGCGTAGCTTGTAGGAGGTGTTTATCACGTTAAGGAGACTGTGTAAAAAGCTTTCACCCACACATGCACGAAAACATGTAATACACAAATTGCATTTATATCTACACATAAGAATTACATTAAAACATTCATTCGACGCTTTCGGAGGCAGAAGGTGTCGACCGCGTACGCAGTCCACAAGGTGCGGGATCTCCAGACGCAACAGGAGAGAAATCCTGTTTATTTTTCACACTTTTATTTAAGCCGTGTGTTTGTTCGGAGAAAATCCCCTCCGCACTCGACGACGCTGCAGTTTGTCACCCGGCATTCAGTACTAAGCCTAGGTGATTGTGCACCTGTCGTGGACATATTGGATCAGTTTCCACTCTGTGTGAATGTGTGAAACCGGGATCAGGTTCGTTCCTTTGTTGCGGACAGGAAGAGGGACCGCCCAGCGACAGAGATACCAGCTTAAACTGTGACTTCAGTCCTGAAAGAAAAAAAAGAAAAAACCCTGCTAGCTTTGCAAACTTGAAACGGATATCATCATTGCTTGCAGAGTCAGCTATTATTGTAATTCATGAAAGTTGAACACGCTCTCAGCTTGTAGGAACACGTAACTTTAAAATGATCTCAATATGTAATTAATGCTGAAGCCGACTAGTTAAATTGCATGGAAGAAGGGAGCAGCGGAGACACGAGAATAGAATCCTGGACAAAGAAGGTGGAAAGATTAGCGGAGGGGATGCAAGGCGAGAGCCGGGGGGGGGACACATTGAGGCTGTAATTAGTTTTTAATTGTTAATTAATGTCAACAATCTCCTATAAGACAGAGATATCTCGCACTTGTGTGCGGCGTAACGTGCACCCTAAAATAATCCCATTTGCACCTGTCTGAGAGTGAGGGAGGGAGGGAAAGATGGACGAGGGAGGGACAGAGACAGAGTGGGAGGGGGTTTAATGTGTAAGAGATGAGCAGAGGGATTCTGCTCATTCATTTTCAAACTCTTTTTTTTTTTTTTTTTACTTCCTCTTTCTGTACGAGCTGGAAGCATGAGGGATTGAGAAGGTCTAATTGAGTTTCGCCATCTGCCTACACCAGGGACCCCGCCAAGCGTCAAGCATGCCACACACACACACACACACACACACACATACACACACACACACACACACACACCTGCTGTCTTCAAGTCTTTTGATTTACTGTGAGTGTGTGTGTTTGTGACAGGTGTCAATTACCATTAAATCTGTCCTTGTCCCAAACCTCACCTGCCTCCGTGACTATTTAAAACACACACACACACACACACACACACACACCCACAACACAGTATGCATATACAAAACGGACAACCGTGCTTAACAACAAACACCCCGAACGCCTCTTGGTGTTGCCATGGTGATAAGGATTCGTTTCAGCTCAATTACCTTGCATGTTTTAAACACGGATCAAGTCACCGGAACGACCCCGCCTTTACCTGAGGCCAGATTACAGACACAGATATATGCTTCGGTGTTTCGCTCTCGCTCGCCTGACTGGTCTGGAAATCATCCACGTGCAAAAAAACACACTGTCGCACGCGGAGGCTCGAGTCGGCGAGTCAGGGATGAGATCAGTCTGTTTGGTTAAACCCACCAGCCGGAGTGCACTGACTAATAAGGGGAGTGAATTTGCATGGCAAATGAAGTGAGCGACGTATTGTCAGGTGATGTGGATTTAGCAGACAGGGAAAAGGAAGGATTAGAAGTTACGGCAACTGTGCGTTTAATGCTTAATTTTTGTACTGGACAGTAGGTAATTTTAAGAAAGTTTTATTGATACCCTGGCACATTTACCCAAAGCCCGGGCTCGCTTTAGCCTGCTTTTTTTTTTTTTTTTTTATTACATAAAATTAATTAGAAGTGCTGACACAAACAACTCCTTTCAAAACAATTTCTTTCATCTCCTTTTTTTTTTTTGTTTTTGAAATAACTCACCCAGTACTATGATCTGCACGCCATTAGCATAAGAAACCCTGGTAAACATTCAGTCACCTTCCCAAACTTATAACGTATAAGCGAAAGCACCAAATTAACGACGCCGCGTTCAGTCCACAAAGGCGAAGGTTTAATGTGTTACAGACAGTTTATAAATATGAGTCATAAAATGGCATTACTGCTGCCGGTCTACCTCTATAATTACAGTTAGGCGAAACACATCCGCTCCGACAGTTTAATAGCCTGTCAACATCCCGCGGCCGACGGAGAGACAGCAGGAAAACCCTCGCGTGGTTCGGCATTCTAAACTCACAAAGCAACTCGCCTGGCGAGCGGGAGAAATATTTTTAGACATGCTAATGTAAATGTATGTTAATGCGTGTAGTGTTTGTACTCCTAAAGGCCAAAATAAATAATATTATAGTGGGAAATAGGTTTCGGGGGGGGGGGGTGGGGGGGGGCTGGTATGCATGTATACCTACAGCATAAATATATCCGTAGTCATGTTTTACATGACGTTTCCCATCGTTCTTCTCCATCTTAGGCTGGGTTATAAGATTGGAAAAATTGACCGACACACGATTTAAAAAAAAAATTTGTTTCTTTTGTAAGCTTTTAAGGCAAATGTGTTTTAATGCGTTTAAATGCGCATTTATTGGTCACTGGCATTGAAAGGTTTACACACCTTTCAAGCAAACACATACGCATAAATACATCCCATAAGAATTTTTTATATGGTAAACTCAAGTACATACCATAATATACAGCACAGTACCATAGTGCTTCACACATTACCATGGTAGCCACCACAGGACACCGTACAGTCGGACCCAGTGGGTACTGTGGCACTGAAGTGGGTAGCGTGGTAGTATACGTTTTATATTTTAATCATTTAAGGCAAATGTGTTTTAATGCGTTTAAATGCATTTATTGGTGGTAGCGGCACAGCAGAGCACTGTATTAAAAGGTTTACACACTTTTCAAGCAAACACATAGACATAAATACTGTACATACTGTAATAATTTTTGCTGTGGCATGCTCTACAGTGTACTATCATAGGACAAGTGGGTACTGGGCAAGTGGATACAATGGTAGTACTATGGTAGGTAACCAAAGTTCTGCAGACATTTAATATAGTATACTACAGTATGTATTAGTAGTATGTACTATATTAGATATGTTAGTACATACTACTAGTATGGTATAGTACAGGAGGTACCATATTAGATACCTGCAGAACTTTGGTAGGCACGTGATAACCAATAGGTATCATGGTATTCACTAAAGTATTGTGTATTAAACTTTGAAGGGTACCATAAAAGGTCAATTGCATTGGAAAATTACCAATATGGTACATAAAAAGGTCTGATGTATTTTTTGAGAGTATGTTCCATAGTACCATACCACAGTGAGTGACAGAACCATGTACTACACTGTCGTATCCAAGTACCATAGTGTGCCACATGTATATCAGCTAATACATACCATGAATACCGTGTACTTTTGGTAAATTTGATTCAGTATTACCATGTATCGCCACACTGCCTCCAAAATAGATTGAAAAAAAAAGTTAATCTACTTGAATTATGGCAGCGATATGTAGTATTCCTCTGAAGATTGAAGATGTCAGTAGAGTGTAAAGATGCATTGTTGATGCCATGACCATCCACCATTAATCATGTAATCATGCGAAGAATATATATATATATATATATATATATATATATATATATATATATATACACTTTATAAGTGTGTATGCATGTTTTTTGGTCCCTTTGTATTTTATTTTTATTTTTACTTTATACATCTATAATCCCGTAGGTGGCGCACTCAAAATTGTTAAATCACAATACAAATCGGATCGGCATTGCGGTATCGTGATAATATCGTATCGGGGGGTGACTGGTGATTTCCATCTCTGCGGCTATACACCATGATACAGTACAAGGGCAGCTGGAGTACCATAATGCCTATACCATGGTAAAAAAATATTATGAGATAGAAGTAAAAGAATCATGACATTTTTTCTAAAAAAAATAAAAATAAATAAAACAACAACAAAAAAATAATTTTTTGCTATATAAAATCAGTAACCTTTTTCCCTACTTTTGATGTAGACATTTCTCTATAATTTCATTTAGCATTAGGGTTTAGCATCAAACTTGTAGCATCAAACAATGCTTATAAGGTGATTTTAATTTCTAAATAAAAATCTAACTTTTAAACTCTTACATTCACTGTAATCAATTTGCTAATGTATACACTTTGTATTAGTCAGGGAAAATGTACAGTTCTTGTGTTGTAACAGCTAGCTAAACGCATTGTTTGTATGCTTAGAGTTGCTATCATGCTAGCTAAGACTTGCTGTTTGTTAGCCCGAGCTAGTGTTTCCCATTGGTGCTTTGTGAAAGTGGCACTAATTAGACATCTTTTTCTTTTACATAGTTCAACTTTTACCAGAGGATTATGTAGATAAGTTAACACTTTGGCTAAACAGGCAAAGCATTATTTTTTTCTTCTTTAAATATATGGCGTGATGTGTCTTGAGATCTAAGACTCGGCGTGTTGTTTACTCAGCTTGTACCAAGGAGCTAATCAAATCGGAGTTTACAAATGATATGCAAACGCTCATCGTATAACCCCAACTCAACGTCAAAACACCGGGAGCGCTGGCTTTCGTAATAAATCCACTGAACTCTCGCTGAGGAGCGGTGTTTATACTGAACGTGAAAGCTGACGTCTCTGAGGAGACTCTGTCCTTCTGCGTTTAAGCAGGAACAGACGGAGGTGATATTTACCATGATTTGAAGTGATTTAGAGATCTAAACTCGGCTCGCAGCTAATGAGCGATGACTCACGGGGAAAAAGCGTGACGACGGCGACAGCAGGGAGGCCGATGCAAGCTTACTTGCTTAGCGAAAGTGCCCGAGAGCGACAGAGGACAGAGGCAGAAAGAGCCAGACGTCGGTCGAGAACAAGTTCCTGTCTGCTTAAAAAGAGGACGTCTGCGCAGAGTTGTTGCGTTGTTGTGTTTCAGATTTGGCGAAGAAAGGCCATGCGCGCTCTTTTCCTCCTTCCTCTCCCTCCCTCCTTCCTTTTTCCCGTTCTCTCTCTCTCTCTCTCTCTCTCTCTCTCTCTCTCTCTCTCTCTCTCGTCTCTTCGTCCATCTCATTATTATTCAGTTGATGCATTGCTTGGCACAAGGGCAAAGCTTTGCATAATTTATGCATGGCCATCATCAATTTTTGAAAAACAGCCCAGGCCGCCTCCTTTGTGCTTTTAACTAAATAGATGCTCACCGAGCCCAATGCAAGATGTATGTGTGTGTGTGTGTGTGTGTGTTTTTGTGTAACTTTTTATGTAAACGTCCAACGACTGTTCATTTGTATGTATTGCTTAAGTGCAAGTGGTGGAAAAAATGTAGGACTATATACTGTAGGTTTTTTTTTCTCCTCTGTCCAGTCTTGCTCTAAAGCAAGCTTTCACAAAGCAACCGGATGAAAAAAAAAACACTTTAGTCACTAAAAGAAATGGAAAGAGTGCAGGAAGAAGCGTTGCTGATAGACACATAGCTTGTCTTCTGAACGAAGGTGATGCCACTTCAAATGTCTTCAAACAGTCCTTTGGAGAGAGAGAGAGAGAGAGAGAGAGAGAGGTGAGGGACAGAACAGTGTTCTTTCTCATGGCTGGTCGCTGTGTCCGTTCCTTACTTTGGTTCATGTACATGTAGGTAGAATAACCTTTTCGGAAGCTCCCTGCAGCACTCTGCCAGCGTGACCTTTGACGCCCTGCTCTTCCTGCGCACCCACACAGTGTCCCCTACGTCTTTACCCCGGTGATGGCAAGCTGTTTCCATGGCTCCCTTAACAACCTGCCATCGTTGGGTCCAGTTCTGTAGCGCTTGAACCTGTCCAGCCGAATGTATTTCCGGAATGTGTGGTGGCCTACTGTAGGAAAACTCCTTACATGTACAGTGAAATTTTCAGACTTAACTCCCCTAATAGATAAATATCTAGATCTAGATCTATCAACCTGAATCAGATCTTCGGGCAGATTGGGAGAACAGTGTTTGTTAAACGGGGGACAAAGATTTGTTTTTAAGTCTAAGCCTCCGAGTGGTAAAAGCGCTCGCCCTATCATCCGGAGATCGCAAGTTCGATTCCCGGGTGATGCTGTAACCTCTCGCTGCCAGAGGTCTAGAGAGATCTGATTGGCCGAGCTCTCTCAGAGGGGAGGGATGAGAGGTACTTGGTACTCCCACATTAATCACGGCTCTACAGCTAATCAGGGACGTCTGTGAGCTCACGAAGGCGGAAGTAGCGGATAGCGCTGTCCTCCGAGCGTGTTACGCTGCCCCCAACGGTGCATGAGCGAGCAGTTCGAAAAGATGATGTCGGCTGGCGTCACGTGGTTCGGGGGAAACACGTGATAGTCTTCGGCCCTATCGGCAGAGTGGTAGTAGTAGCCTTAATGTGGGAGCCCCCTAGTGACGGGGAGGAATTAAACACGAATAAATTAGGGAGAAAATCGGGGAAAAAACCAAGAAAAAAAAAAAAAAAGAAGAAATTTAAGGCTAAACCTGAAACATTTTGGGCTTTTTGAACACAAAAATTTCCAGTAGGTTTTCTCATACTAGGTGTTTTAATGATTAATCATTAATCGACTAAATGCTGATAAGTTATTAACAGATAATGTTTGTTTTATTGCTCCGTAGCTCACGTAGCTATTAACTTTTAAACCACAAGAGGGCGTGTTTGCAGTTCAAAGTTTAAAAGGAAGAACGTATTGACGATTTGAAAAATCTGATTTTAACAAGCATTGTTACCAGATTTGGGCGACTTTTTAAATTATTTATTTATTTTTAAATCATTAGTGCCTGGAAAATCATTTGTGTCTTGAGTTGGTAGTAAATATAAGGCACATTTATTTTAAAACAAATATGATACAGCATGTGCAGAAGTTAACATACAGTACGGGTTTGAATATTTGATATTATTTTTGGTTATTGCCTGCCTACACATATGCCTACCCACTGGCACTGCCTACACATATGCTTTTTGCCCACATTTTACCCATGTTGTGAGCTGGCACTCATGGTAAGCATGGTGAGTTTTTGCTCACGAATGGCAATAAATCTGTATTTCTCACTATGATGTCCAAACTTTATAATTAATCCGCAGTTCACATGCATGCCAGAGAGTTCCATACAGCCCATTACATCAGTATTTTTATTTTTATTTTTTTTTTACTTATCATTATGTTATTTTTAACTGTTAATTTATTACATAAAGCTATTTTTTTAATTGTACAGCTACAAAAATGTGAAATGTTTATAATTATTTTTTTTTACCAATTACTGATTACTAATATGTTCATCTACTATTTCAAAAAATGCACGAAATTTGATACCCATTTTCGGACTATCACACATATTTAATTCATATTATAAAAATAATGTCACAATTGTATTATATTTAAAATATTTCTTTATATGAAGCCCTGGGACCTAATTCTTTTTATTTATTTATTTATTTTATATTAAAATTCAAAATGCAAAGAGCAAAAGATTATCCTTAGTGTCACCTTCAAGTATACTGCAACTCTCTGAAATAAACACCGTATAGCGATACGGTTTAACATTCAGATTTTGACGTGAATATAAATCCGTTTGTCCTGCAGAGGTTTTGCACCGGCTTTGCATCATTCTCTTATTCGTCCACTGGTGCATTTTGCCATTTGGTGTCTTGGCAATTTGTGTTGACCAGCTCGTTGTCCTCTCTCTCTCTCTCTCTCTCTCTCTCTCTCTCTCCCCCCATCCCTTGCTCTGTATCTTTCTTAGTTTCTCTCCCTGAGATTAATGGATGTAGTTTTTGCTGTGGCAGCGTGTCTTCCCTTGAATATTCTCCTGTCAGACCTAATCACGCTGTTAGAAAAATGAGCCGCAGCTGCAGAGTAAAAATCACACTTCATAATCTCACCTTTCCCGCTCGGCCGATTGGAATATCTCTGTTTTTATTAAAGAGGCGGAAGAGAGCAGGTATGAATGTGTACGTGCGCACGTGTACGCAGGTATGGATCCAAAATGGAGGTCGACCCAAGCCAGTAAGCGTATGAGGGAATGAGGAATTTCTAAGACCTTCATCATGAAGCCGGTCATTGCAGGTCTGCTTGGACCTGACGGACACGTGCCTAAAATAAAAAAAATGTAAAAAACGTAGGTTAAGAAAAATTGTGATGCCTTGTGTACTGTATATCTTATAAGTCATGAAGATGTGAATCAAGAACAGTTCATCGTCGACAACGCTTGACTGATCCGCTCACCGCCTTCTGAACACACGTGAGATAAGTACATGTGGGACGGCGGTTGGAGCTGCCCAGGCGTTCTCTGTATCTAAATATTTTAACCGAGAAGCCGAGCAAATTGATATCATGATACTTTTGATGAAATCTAATTTCACAGTGGAACGAATGATGGTAAATCATCTTGATTGTGCGGTCGCACGATGCATTTCAATTTGCTCCGACGGGTTTCGAGTTTTCTTCATCCGTCAGCGTGTCAGTGTTTATAAATCAGTGCGGTTCGTGGAAAGCTGCTGTTTATGTCATACCTCTTTCGTTTGACTGACTCTATATTAACCATAAAGAAATAAAAAAAAAATTAATAAAAACCGGCGTAGCCTTTTTAAAGGCTGTTTGACATACTTGGGAATTGCAAATGACATCCGAATTCTCACTGGGTGGGATAAAAAGACATTTTTTTTTTTTTTGCTGCAATTATCATGCATGTGTGTGTGTGTGTGTGTGTGTTTGTCTGCTTGAAAAGATGGATAACATCAGGTGGCTAAAAACATAGCCGCATAAATTACAGAGAGTCCCCCCCTCCCCTTCTTTTGTTACTTTTTGACCTCTGAGTTTGCTGAAATACTGTCTGGATGGTAATTTGTACTCTTCTAAATTACGGACGTGGCCCGGTCAGGCTATCTAAAATTATGTGGTGGTGATAATTATCTAATTATCACTATCATAGAAGTGATAAATGATAATTACGAGTTGCTATCATGACCCACCAGTCTTCCTGGGACTCTTTGTGTAATTTTGGTCCTGAGAGGATAAAGCTTTAGAGAGAGAAAGGTTGGATGGAGGGATACAGGAACTGAAAGTAACAAAGAAATTCAATTAGTCGTGTGCTTAGCAATATGTGCTGTGAATTATATAGCCTAGCATTTGACTTTTAATTGTCAATACAAATTAAAAAAAGCTTTTTTTAATACTTGTTTATATATCTTATCTATTTAGGTCTAATAGTCTATCTATAGCTATGTCTTCCTCGATTTGATTCATTGAATCAGTTTTACACTCAGAATCGATTCAAATTTTTTAAAATAAATAAATACATTTAGGCAGACGCCCTTATCCAGAGCAACTTACATTTTTGTCTCATTATATCTCAACAGGAACAACTTGGTGGTTGTGGGATTTGAACCTGGGACCTTCTGAACCGTAATCCAAAGCCTTAACCACTGAGTTGCCCATAACCGGCAGTTTTGTTTGTTTGTTTGTTTGTTTGTTTGTTTGTTTTTTAAATACCACAGTTTATGTTGAAAATACAAAAACGCTTAGACCTTCTGCAAAGTACTTGCAATATGCTCCTATTTTGTGAGAGTATTATTTCTTCTTCTATTGACTTTTTGGGGCGGTTGGTGCAATACCACCACCTACTGGACTGTAGCGTGGAGCAGAATAAAGAGCAGGGAATAAAAAGATTGCCATTTTGTGCGAGACATGACTTTTAAACAACCAAAACAATGTACTGAGCATTTCTAAGGTTTTAATATTAAAAAAATATAGCTGCCTGAGACAAATCACAACCTGAGGCACACCAACAATAGACATTAGTGTTAGTCAATTGAATAGGATATATTAAAAACTTGCAAGGCCTAGTCTAAATGCCTAGATTCTCGATTCTAATCTAATTGAATAGAGAGTATGAGCTTATATTAATATAAATTGTTACTGTATAAACAGTACTGTATTAAAACCGGTGTGTTAATGCTTGTGATTTAAGTATGAGATTTATAGCTGACACTACCGTCCTAGCGACTGTCAACACCGTCTGACCAACAAGATTTGAGAATTCGTCTGAAATATTGCCTTCAGAAATCATGAAAAAGTCATCAGTTACAACGTTTATTTATATGGATCGCATTTAAAAGCCCACGAGACACACTGAGCAGGCCCAAACAACGTCACTATTTCGCCATGTGGGCTCGGTGTTTATTTGTGTGCTTGCATTTTTTTAGACTGATGGTGAGTGAAGTTTGTTGTTTGTCTTGTGGCTCCAATCTGTCAGTGACACATCATTACAGTAACCTATAATCACAACCTTGCTATGTATAGCTAGACTTAATTAAGCTGTGTTTTTTAGGGGGGAATTTTGCTGTGTGTGTGTGTGTGTGTGTGTGTGTGTGTGTGTGTGTGTGTGTGTGTGTGTGTGTGTTTATGTCTCTGGGTGGGTTGGTGTGTGGGTATATTTCATACTATACAGGAAATAATTATACATTGTTCTCTAAAGAATGCCATAGATCTCTATGCTAACCTGATTTGCCCATTAGTACATAGAATGCCTCATCAAACGGCACGTTCTGATTAATTCCTATTCGCCGTATTCCGAGCACGGAAAAGTGGAAATTCCATGTGGAATTCGGGGAATTCGGTTGCTATTTATTATTGAAATGATTCTGGGTCAGAATGTTTGGACTAAATTAGAGGAATGGGTCTAATTATAACAAGAGGGAGAGAGAAGGGGGGAAAGATGGGAAAAAGTGTGCCTTGTTAAGATTCATCATGGCCTATAGAGATATAATGGATTTTCAAGTGAGATTGTCATACACGGAAAAAGGAATGCAGAGAGGGAGAAGACGAGAGGTGCAGAATAACAAATGAGACCGATTCGAACACACCTCCTCACTCCGATATCTCCAGTTAGCAGTGGTCTGCCCTTTTAACTCTGACCTTTCAATACTCTAATTAAGATACTTGGGATGCACCAATGGATTGTAACTGAGGATGTTTTTACACTTGCAGCACATTCAGTTGAGCATAAAATCTGTTTTTTGAACCTAGGTCAAGCCAGCTATCAGGTCTCTGGAAGTGATATTTAGGTTATGTAGGGAACTTGGAAAAAAAAATTCACCACCTTTAAAATAAAGGCATTGTGAAAATAATGTCGCTACACACTAGGGCTAGAGTAAAAATAGATGAAATTTATAAACATACTGTAACTTGCTGTTTTACACAAGAATACAAGAACTTTCCCCCACAGGTTAGATATGCACTAACTGAAAAAAAAAAAAAACTTTTGCTATTTATGAAATTTTCTGTTTGTAAAGTTAAAATTTTAAACCAATACAGTATATCTTCTTTAGTACATCATGGCTATGATATAATTGAGGTCCTATAGTCATCAGGGTCCCAGCTAAACAAATTAATAGTGAAGGACTTTTAAAAATATTTTGGGACAAAACCCGTTTCAGTTATGTATTCCATACAATGACACAGAAAACTAAATTGACAAACCATCCAACCAACCAACCACTGATCCCTCTATCTAACCAACCAACCAGCTGGTTTTAACCATCTTATCACCCCAACAACTAAAAAGTCATCCAATCAACCAGTTAATTAAATGACCATCCATCTAAACAACCATCTAACCAGTCAACCACCAATCCAACCATCCATCTAAATCGACATCAAACCACCCAATCAACCAACTACTCAAATGAACATCCATCTAAACAACCATCCAACCAGTCAACCACCAATCCAACCATCCATCTAAGTTGACCATCAAGCCACCCAATCAACCAACTACTCAAATGAACATCCATCTAAACAACCATCTAACCAGTCAACCACCATTCCAACCATCCATCTAAATCGACCATCAAACCACCAAATCAACCAACTACTCAAATGAACATCCATCTAAACAACCATCTAACCAGTCAACCACCAATCTAACCATCCATCTAAATCGACCATCAAACCACCAAATTAACCAACTACTCAAATGAACATCCATCTAAACAACCATCTAACCAGTCAACCACCATTCCAACCATCCATCTAAATCGACCATCAAACCACCCAATCAACCATCTACTCAAATGAACATCCATCTAAACAACCATCTAACCGGTCAACCACCAATCTAACCATCCATCTAAATCGACCATCAAACCACTCAATTAACCAACTACTCAAATGAACATCCATCTAAACAACCATCTAACCAGTCAACCACCATTCCAACCATCCATCTAAATCGACCATCAAACCACCCAATCAACCATCTACTCAAATGAACATCCATCTAAACAACCATCCAACCAGTCAACCACCAATCCAACCATCCATCTAAATCGACCATCAAACCACCCAATCAACCATCTACTCAAATGAACATCCATCTAAACAACCATCCAACCAGTCAACCACCAATCCAACCATCCATCTAAATCGACCATCAAACCACCAAATTAACCAACTACTCAAATGAACATCCATCTAAACAACCATCGAACCGGTCAACCACCAATCTAACCATCCATCTAAATCGACCATCAAACCACCCAATTAACCAACTACTCAAATGAACATCCATCTAAACAACCATCCAACCAGTCAACCACCA
>JAAGKR010005878.1:0-40781 GCA_011419295.1 Clarias macrocephalus
CATTAAAATAATCATTTAAGTATCATTTAAGTAAAAAGACATGTTTGCAGAAAGAACATGGGTACTTTTTAAGTGCACTAGACCCTGGCAGAATGAAATCTTATATACCTGGGATGTTCAAGTCAAACCAGGACTTTTGATTGTGCAGAATATCAGAACAGAGTTATAAGAATGAAAACTGCCTTTATTTCTCTATGTAATCCCCCTGCTACATTAATGCACTTATCCCAGTGGTTCACTACTGCTTGGATACCATCAAGTTAACAAGTTTTCAGTATGCCAAAGCCATGATCGGACTGCCTGCTTCACATCCCAGGAAATCCTTTAATGGAACAAGCATATGGAAATGGGGATGTGGCGATAACTTCCAGAGTTCCTGTAATGTGCAAGTGTTTTTTGTAAATGATTGTATGTATAGTAGATTTTTCATGGAACAGACGTTCCACTTGCTGAATGTTCATGAAAACAACTGCAGTGGGTTTCGAGGCACCTCCAAAAAGTGTCATATTTATGGACAATGTTAGCAAATGTTTTACTGTGGCTCATCACTGGAGTCTCATCACAGAACTGTGCTTGAGGTTTTCTGTAGGTGTCAATCAGTTTTATGCCTTCATTCATAAGAAGTTTCATTATAAGTCCTGTTTTTGACTTGAACGCTCCTTCGATAAATGTAAAAAAAAAAAAATTATATATATATTGTAAATGCTTTAAAAAAATCATTACTTAACTGGTGCCACTTATTGAGAATGGATTTATATATATAATTAAGGTTTTGCAAAGGTATAGCAAATATTTCCATAGCCAATTGGTTGATTTGAATGATGGTGAAGGGAACACTTAAAAGCAAGAAGAAACAGAATTGAGCCATGTCTTAAAATATCCAAGCAAAAATATTCCCAATAGGTTGACAACACTGCTGCCAAATGATCTGAATACCATGTGTTACTTTGTAGAACAAGCTATGGTAATAATCTATGGCTGATAGATTATGAATCTTGATAAGTACTATAACGTGGCATATTGTGTACGTTGCCATTAACTGCTGGGTGTATTAAAGATAATCCTTATAGCCAGAATACATGTAGAGTTACCAGCAAAAAATAAAAAGAATGAAATAAAAATATTATAATGCGGCAAATTATGGCCACAATGGCAAATCTAATATATAAAGCAAGCTACTGTATATTACTGTATAATATGCCTCACTTTTATGTTGTGTATTATTTTACTTCACAAAGATTTAAATCCTGATGATCATTCTCTTGCTTGTTCCCTAAGTGCTACTTTCCAGTTACATCACCCTCTGCATTTTCCTGAAAAACAATCTAGTGTTCCCATGGGTAATAAGAACAAAACAACCTGAGAGGCACAATAACACTTGCGTAGATTAATGTGCAATGATATCCCACACCTGCACCTATAAGTGGCAAATTCACAAGTTCCACAACAGTAGGAGCCATGTGCGAAAATGTGAGGAGGGTAGAGGAAACTTTGGGGAGATGTCAATCGACAACATGCTGTATGAGTCTTTTCTGTACTTCAAGGCTGACCTTTGATGTTTTTAACTGTTATTCCTTCATCATCAAGACTTAACAGATAACCTTGAAAGTGAAAAAAAGAATAGTTAAAAGAAAAAAGAACGTTAACAGGTTTCTAATCCAAAAAAGGTCCTTTAGTGTCCATGGAATGTGAGGTTTTATAACCTTGAATACTGAGTTATTTTTATGCACAAGCTTCTCAGGGTCTTCAAAACTATCCTTTAGTTACATCCATGTCTACATACAGCACATAATATAAATATATACAGGTGAAACTTGAATTTTCACCTGTATAAATTTAGAAATTTGAATATTGTGCAAAAATTCATTTATTTCAGTAATGCAACTTAAAAGGTGAAGCTAATATACGAGATAGACTCATTACATGCAAAGCAAGATAGTTCAAGCCGTGATTTGTCATAATTGAGATGATTATGGCGTACAGCTCATGAAAACCCCAAATCCACAATCTCAGAAAGCAATCAATAAAACAAGGATTGTACATAGGACAATATCGGACCTCTGAAAAGTATACAGTAAGTATGCATACTGTATGTACTCAGTACTTGGTTTGGGCCCCTTGCAGCAATTACTGCCCCAATGTGGCGTCAGCCTGTGGAATGCCCCATAGATTCTGTACGTTGTTCAGGTCAGGCAAGTTTGCTGGCCAATCAAGCACAGTAACCATGGTCACTGAACCAGGTTTTGGTGCTTTTGGCAGTGTGGGCAGGTGCCAAGTCCTGCTGGAAAATGAAGTCAGCATCCCCATAAAGCTCATCTGCAGAGGGAAGTATGAAGTGCTCCAAAACCTCCTGGTAGACGACTGCGTTGACCCTGGACTTAATGAAGCACAGTGGACCAACACCAGCCCATGACATGGCTCCCCAAATCAACACAGACTGTGGAAACTTCATACTGGACTTCAAGCATCTTGCATTGTGTGCGTCTCCATTCTTCCTCCAGACTTTGGGTTCTTGGTTTCCAAATGAGATGCAAAAGTTGCTCTCATCAGAAAAGAGGACTTTGGACCACTCAGCAACAGACCACTTCTTTTTTTTTTCTTTAGCCCAGGTAAGAAGCTTCAGGCATTTGTTGTTCAGAAGCGGCTTGACGAGGAATGCGACGTTCGAAGGAGATGCATCTAAATATCAACTGTTAAAATGAGAGTATTGCATATTTTGGATGCCTTCAGCATTATAAAACTATGTAGAAAGAAATAAAAATCAGGAAACACCATGGTGGTGGAATTGGTGTCCAAATTTTTGATTGGTAGCGTGTGCATATAAAGTTATCACAAGTGGTTATTTGTCACATATGCAACGGCACTGCTCAAGATTAAAAAAAAAATTAAATCACAATAGTAAAAATGTTTTTTCAATGAGTGCCTTATAAAGAGTTATTATAACTAATAGAAGAATCTTCTACTCATGTCTGTAGCATCTTATGTATATCAATTAGTGGATGACTATTTGGAGAGCTGCTTTGAAAATAGAAAAGCCTCAGAACAAAGTAAACATGCTAGAAATGTATTGAATTGTGGCAGCATGATGGCTTAGTGATTAGCACTGTCACCTTGCAAATCCTGGTTTTAATTTCTGCATTTGGTCTGTGTGCATGGAGTTTACATGTTCTTCTCGTGATCGGTGGGTTTCCTCTGTGTACTCTGGTTTCCTCACACAGTCCAAAGACATGCAGATTAGGGTAACTGGTGTTTCCAAATTGCAAGATGGGAATAAATACAGTACAGTGGCCACCATTGGTCTCCAAGGTTGTAGGTTTAGCTGGACTAATGCTCAAAATAATTAAACATATTGAGTACTGTTAACTTAAATAATTACAGTTAGTTCAAATTAATATTGATGAGTATTTAGAACTTTTTGGTATTTATGAGTTTGTAGAAATGACACTGTTCAAGTTAGCTGAACAAATTTGGTATTTTAAGAAACTGTAAGTACTTAAGTAACAGTACAGTAACTGTCACCTTAAAGTTCCACCAACTTAAAATCTTTCAGCCTAGCGATTTTCTTTCAGATGTCAACAAGGCAATAGGACACTGGTGGCTCAGTGGTAGGTGTTTCGCCTGCCATGCAAAAGGCCTGGGTTCGATTCCCAACAACTGGATGAAGTGCCTGTCTCAAGCCCAGATTAAATGGGAGGGTTGTGTCAGGAAGGGCATCTGGCGTAAAACCTGTGCCAAGCTTGTGTGCGGACCACATTGTCTGCTGTGGATAATTGCTATTAAATAGTATGAGTTAGGCTACTCAATAATGCAATGTAACTGATTACCTCAAATTTTTTGAGTTTTGCCAACTTATTCGGGTTTACAGTTTAGATGGCTGGATGGCTGAGTTGTGCTTTAACAGGTCATTGACATGGACGCAGATGATCATGTTTACAATTACATTGATCTAATTTCACATATTCCAAAGGGTCCTGATGTTTTTTTTTTTTTTTTTTTTTGGCCAGTGACTCCATTTTAATGGATACAATTCTCACACCACTACTGCAATCGTAAAAAGAAAGTCATGCAGATACTTGTCCATAGCTTTGGCTAACCTTCATATCAAACATCAGAATGAAGAATATAAATGATCTTTGTGACTTTGCACATGGCATGGATGTTAGTACCAGATGGGCTGACTGCTTCAGTAAACTGAATCAGAAATTTTCTGGGAATTTCACACACAACATGCTGTAGGATTTACACAGAAGAAGAAAAAAAAAAAACACTGAATGTAACACGTTTGTGGGTGTAAACACCTTGTTGATAAGAGAGGTCAGATGAAAATGAACAGATGGATTTGAGCTGCCAGAAAGAATATAGAAATTCATTACAATCACTCTTTATAACCACAGTGAGCAGAAAAGAAAAGCATCCCAGTCTTCACAAAAGAAAACCAAATCAGGTTTCATGTCTGTCAGCCAAAAACAAGCTAAAGTTTTCATGGCCTCAAACTCACTAAAACTTGAGTTGAAAAAAAAAGGGGGAAAAAATCATTGGATCCAAGAAAACTTGCTTGGCTTTTTGTTTGTTTCTTAGTTTTTTTTTTTCATAATTCAGTAATAAACATCATTCTTTTCTTAATTTTCCTCACTCAACCCACATGGTCAAAACTGACAGTTTTAGCTATCAGTGACTCATAGCATTGAATGAATTTTCCCCAGCAAGAAATAACAACATGGCCACATGGCACATGCACACATGTTTGCCTGCTTACTGATAGCCCACCATGTCTGATGGTGACCTTTAATACTGGCGAGTCCTGTGAGTTGTCTTTAGAGTCCAATGCAGGATGCAGCCATGTAGACATGGCTAGTCACTTTCTTAACCAGGTTCTTATTTTTATCACATATTATGCACCTGGTAACCTCCATCCATCCATCTAGGAACCTCTGTATCCAACTAGGGAGCGTGGAGGCCAACGGTGACCATTAAATTTATTCCCATTTTTACGAGCGTGGTGGTCTCCAGTCGACACTCACACACTGCGGGCACGCTTGGATTGCCAATTAGCCTAATCTGCATGTCTTTGGACAGTCGGGGGAAAACAGAGTACCTGGAGGAAACTCACCATGCACGAGGAGAACACTCAAACCTCACGCACACAGACCCCAAGGGGGGAATCGAGCCCGAACCCTGGCGGTGTAAGGCAACAGTGCTAATTGTGTAACCTGCACCACTTGGTTCCATCAGATGCTGTGACCTCCAGTGTACCAGGGCCTACCTCAAAATTCCTTAAGGGAATTCTTTACTTGTTCATTAAACCATTCCTTGTGTTGCTGCTGAGCAACTCCCCCGGTCACAGCAGGCTACAGAGATCGCTCCTCTGGCATTCATACAACATGTATCTGAGCTGATTCTGCAGTACATTTCTGCCAGTGATTGAGGCAATTTGTGTGATAGATTCAAGTTGGTTAAGATGCCAGCTAATCCACACATGTTTAAACATTTGTTTCATCCTCAAATGTACTGATATAAGTAGAATCCTATAAGTGAAATAGTGTTCAATGTTTTATGCTTGTTTTCTGATATGTGGTATCATCAGAACTAAAAAAAATGTTGAATTGCAATTGATTAGGCGGGACGGTGGTGTAGTGGTTAGCACTGTCGCCTTGCACCTCCAGGATCTGGGTTTGATTCCCGGCCAGGTTCAATTCCTGTCTCTGTGTGCATGTTCTCCTTGTGCTTGTTGACATTCCCAAATTCCCATTGACATTCCCAAATTGGCCATAATGTGTGTGTGTGCCCTGTGATGCATTGGCACCCTGTCCAGGGTGTACCCCGCCTTGTACCCAAAGTCTCCTGGGATAGGCTCCAGGCCCCCTGTGACCCAGAATACAGGACTAAGTGGTGGAGATGATGAGTGAGTGAGTGGAATTGAATAATTTACACTTATGCCACATATGAAATTATTTAGTTTTGAATTGTCTGAGTGTGCTAAACTTCCAGAACCTTTGAGCTAACTGCAGGGACACACTGACTGGCACTGCAACAATGTCCACAGTAAAAAAAACTTCTGAACCCCTACTGCAGTCTGTCCTCACTCAAATCAGATGGCATGGAAACAGGTGGAAAAACAAAGAGAGAGGGAGAGAGATTAATGATTTTATTTTATCATAAGTGCATAGCTAGTTTACAAAAGGCAACATAATAGCAGAAAATGTGAAAATGTGCAGATGAGGAGCCATTATAGTAATGAAAAATTGTGCAACTTTAGTATAGTAGTTTACTATTCCATTCTCTGAGAATACATCATAATTTGTTCTTAATAGAAATCTCTATATCCATACCTTCTGCTCTTTTGGGCTTACCTGCTTTAAATGTAAACATGAGTTTAATTAAAACCCGCAAGATTTTAATTGATTATTCAGATCTCCCCCGGGGTTTTCCCCATGTTATTTTGTTCCAGGAACAATGTCTAGGGAATCACACAGACAAGTATAGTATGAACAGTATTTCTTTTTAATTTCACTAAAAATAAAAAAATATAAAAAACATTTGAAATGAAGTATATACAGTAGATGGAAGTTGACTTGGTTTGAGTGCTGTTTCAGAATTTTGCATGTTCTGTGCTTGTTCTCCCCAAGTCTGGCTTCTTCTAACCTTGCAATTACTGTACATCCCAGTAGGTGCATTAGCTACGACTAATTACCCCTAGGTGTAAATAAGCGTGTGCATGGTAGCCGGCAATGCATTGGTGTCTCATGCGTGACGCGTTCCTGCCTCATGCCCAGTGTTCCTTGCATAGGCTCTATTACCATGTTAAAACACTAAGTGAAAATGAGTGAGTGAGATCCTATGTGTCCTTGGATTCAGGAAACATGTTAAATCTATGTTTCGTGGTTGTGTTAGAAAAGAAATAAACACTTAATCACAGCAGTATAGGTTGAATCCGTGATACAATTAGATACTTTTGAAGTATCTGTGTACTGTTCAGTTTATATTCATGTATTAATGTGTTTAAATTATTATTTAATTCATTATTTAATATTTAATTGTATTAATATATTATTTAATTAAATATTTTCTATTTCAATCATGGTAAAAATTGGCATTTTATGCTGAACTCATTAAATATAAGTATCTACTATTACAAGCTTTATTTATTTTTGTAAAATTGTAAAGTAAAAGTAAAGTTACACTAAATCTAAATAATTTTTATAAAGTGTAATTCTTGGATTTCCTTTTTTCCTATAATAAATAAATGGTACCACATTGAGGTGACATGGCAGCTTAGTGGTTAGTAATGTCTCGCATCCAGTCTGTTTGGTAGAGTTTGCATGTTCCCCCCGTGCTTGGTGGGCTTCCTCTGGTTTTCTCCCATAGCAAAGATGAGGTAAGCATGTGAAGGTACAGTAAGCTGATCGCCATTTCCAAATTGCCTGTAGGTTTTGGGTTGCGTGCAAGCCTACACAGGGTAAGTGGTATAATGAAGGATGGATGGATGGTTCCACATTACCATGGTTGCTACTGTATATGTGTATTTATATCTTAGTCTGTTACAAAGTGAAGAAAATGCAAAATTTATGCAAAAAGAAATGTTTTATTGTTACTTCAATTTGTCTGTTACTGTATACATACTGAAATATTTGAAGGCAACTAAAGCTAGTTATCATTTTTATGCCTTTCTAGAAGACTTTTTAGGATTCATTTTCCACACTGACTCAGCCATCCAACTTCGTAAGCAGAATTTCCCCAGTGAATAACACACACACACACACACACACACACACACACACACACACACACACACACACACACACACACACAGTGGAGGATGACACATTAACTTGAAATGAGGTTTAATTTCCAATTAGTTATTCTACAAGGCTGAGTTTAGATGCAGGCTGCTGGGCAAATGGGGCATTCAGTATTTATGGTGACATCTCTCATTTCGACATACGTCTACCCAATTTCCCCATCCCTGATTTCCCCTTTGGCCATTCACACTGGGAGTTTGCATAATGTGGATGATATTTTTAAAAACCCGATTATTACACTCCCCATTCAACATGAATTTCAAGAAATAGCAGATAAATCAGTGGCATGTCAGCATCATGTACAGGTCTTACTTTGTATCCTGTCCTGTTTGCATGGCAAGAGAATATTAATGACTCAGTTACAGGTTTCAGTAAAGCCTCTCTTGATCATATTATTTTTTTTCTAGGAAAGCGCTATGCACATTTCTGTTAGAATTCTGCTCCCCAAAATAGACGCAGACTCATCTTGAAAGCACTATTCTCACTAAAAGCAATTGACCTAGCACAATAACTCAATGCAAGCTGAAAGCCTGACTGCAATGATTCAGAAATCTATTTATTGACAGACAAAGGACAAAAATAGCTTCTAAGCCCTAAGATGCAAGAAATAACTCAGAAATAGAATCTTACATTCAGTCTGCCTTACAATTAAACCTCATCATGCACCAGTGTTATTTTTTGCAGCTTATTTTGATTTAGTCTTTAGTCTCACTCTTTGGACGTTAGTACATTAGTTTAAGTCTTTTAATGATTGTTTTTTTTTTTAAATAGTAAAATTTTGTCACGCATATTAATGTTCATAAACAATAACACAACCTTCCTTTATTTTGCATTTAATAATACAATAACAATTAAATCACGCGCTGTTCGGCCACATTTGTAAATCAAATATAAGTGACAATGTGATAAAATGACTTGTGATTTGTTTGTGCAAAACGTATCCAAAGATCAATAAGATCATTTAAGAAGTGGCTACAGTTCTGGGTTCAATTCCTACCTTGGGTCTGTGTGCATAGAGTTTACATGTTCCCCCTGCGCTTGGTGGGTTTCCTCCGGGTACTCCGGTTCCGTTCCACAGCCTAAAGACATGCAGATTAGGATGATTGGCGTTCCCAAATTTCCTGTAGTGTGTAAGTGCCCTGCGATGGATTAGCACCTGGTCCAGGCTGTACCCTGCATCATGCCTCCCGCACCCCCCCCCCCCGTGACCCGGTACACAGGATAAAGTGGTATAGACGATGAGGTATTCAAATGCCTCTTCATGCCTATTGTGTTTTTCACACAGATTTTTTTTCAGTTTTGAATTTTCCCTTCGCACGTGGCAACATTGAAGGGAAATAATCTCATAAATCGCTTCTTCCGACACCCAAACTTCCTCCTTTCTCATCCGTGCTTTGGGACTTCCAACAGCCTGTTTTTTTTTTTAAGGGCGTTTAGCAATGCTCGATACGCCAACCCTCCATTTAGCACCCCAGAGCCTCAACTGCCTGAGTAACCACTGCCCAATGAAAATCTATGGAACTATATAAATAATAGGAGATTTTGATGTGAATGTATATATCAGGTATATACTCAAATATATACCAAAAAAAAACAAATGCATTACATTACCACATTTGTTTCAGTTAGACACTTAGTAGTGTCATAAACACTTTATGTTTATTGACAGTCACATTAAAACATTAAAACAGTGCTAGTAAAGAGGAAGTTATATAGTAAACAACATAATCACTAATAACAACAGAAATAATAATAATAATAATAATAATAATAATAATAATAAAGAAGCATGGTGGAGACTGCAAGGACTAAAACTAATTAGTAATTAATGCCTTGAAAAATTGTAATGCTAATGTATAATGTACGTTGCTCATTGCTGTATGGAATAATATCTCTCGATCCAGCCCATGCTCCAACTTATATATGTTTATATATACTGTATATAAGCAAGTAAGTATAACAGAATCAGACAAGCACATGGCAAATCCATTTCATAGAGATTGGAAACTGGAACAAGACACATCTCAATTTGTGTGGCAAAGGATTATTGTAATTAACAGAATTAGAAAGATCCCCCAAGGAGGCAGTTACAACTCCTAACTCTTAATGGCAATTTGATGAATTGAAATCTCAGGGAGTTACAGTAAGTTCCTCGGGATTGATTGATATGATTTCATTTTTAATGCAGAGTCTGAACAGCACAGTAGGTATGTATTTTACATTATGTTTAATTTTTGTTCATTATTATTTAATTAATTAATTAATTAATTTCAAAAGAAGCAACCAATATTACAATCGAAAAAAAGTGTGTCAAACTCACAAATGTAGTATGTCAGTATTGTTGTGGTCATATTAACGTGATCCTGTGAAACAGCTATAATTGATATACAGTATCAGCCTAAAACTGTATTTTTGGCAATGTAAATGATTACAATTTAATATAAATAGTATGTTGGATGAGTTTTAGTAATTAAAAATATAAAGTTCTTACATTGATTGTGTAGTGCTTCATACTGACAGCAAATTGGAATAATTGTCATCATCAGCAACGCATCATCAGCACGTCTACCACTTCAGTAACTGGCGCTCACACCTTATTATAAAAGTCTCTGACTGGTGGGGACATTACAACGACACTAAGACTTTAAACATCCTTTTTCCAGGCTTCAACATATTCCAAAAGTCCATCCAACATGTCTAGTTCATTCACAGCAGCCACTATTTTGCACAACTGGTCATTTCAGTTTACTGTAAGAGACAGAAGATGAGTCACTCTTTATGTCGCGGTCTGTGCTGGAATGCGGTCGTTCATGGTCACGTATTGTCAAAAACATGTTAGTTTGTAAGCCTCAGAAAAGAAGGATATGTTTTGAAATTGAACAATTTGTTACAGATTTTATAATGTGTTATAGACAACCTTGCATGCCTGAGGGAAATAATTTGCCAGAATAAATGTAAGTGAAAAAAAAAAAAAAAGTTCAGGCAAATTGTTCATATGCAGTATATATCTGTAACAGTAAACGCTATGTGGTTTTTAAGCTCTGCAAACATCTACTGTATGTGACCCACCACATTAAATCAAGTATTACTTTAATTAATCAATCATTACAACTTGATTTAAGTTTCAGATTTAAAAAAAAATTGCATAACAATTTAAAAATTGAGGATGCAAAAAATAGGAGAGCAGGGGTAGCTCAGGGGTTAAGGTGTTGGCTTACTAATCGGATGATCCCAGATTCAAACCCCAGCACCACCAAGCCGCTACTGTTGGGCCCTTGAGTAAGGCCCTTAACTGCTCATATGTAAATTGACATTTCTGAATAAGGGCATCTGCCATTATGTAATGTAAGAAGAAAATCTGATCAATATTTTGAGAACAGGATTTCCCTGATACCCTTACAAATAACCCATAGCTGCAAGTATATACAGTACTGGAGTAACCAGGTTGCATAGTGCTCATTAAAGTTCTTTAAAAAATATATTAACGATTTAAACTTTCTCGGATGCACTGAAGGATCAGGGAGGTAAGGTATTTATCAACAGATTTTTGTTAAAATGAAAGATTTGATCCATTTCACCTACTTCTCTCCATGGGCAATAGTGCAAAATTAAGCAGTGAAACTAAATACCTGATTTGATATCAAATGTCACTTATTACAGTACACACACTCAGCGATGCAATATGGGATACATTTGTGTACCTGTGTTTGTGTACATATCGCACTGTATTTCCTCTAATGCATCTATCAAGGCACTCTAGGGGGTTAAGTAGGTCAATACTGTAAAATACGGTGTACAGTAATTGTACTGTAGCTCTCCAGTGTGTTAGGATGAGGAGAAAGTCAGATTTTTTTTTTTACTCTGTCCTGTGCTGTTTTTTTTTTTTTTTTTTCAGTGGACTTTTTTTCAGTGAAAAATTAGGCCAAAGCAATTTGTACATGAAAAAAAGTGTATGCATGTAAATATTTGGACATATAAAGAAAAAAAAGTTACAATGACCACAAAACTTATCATGACACAGAGATCATGGCTATACAGTATTCGTCACATACCTATATATGCTGTACATGTACATTTCCCCCCTGTGCTGTTTTGAATAACAGGGAACATATGGTCAGGCAAAATTAAATAAAATCTCTGCTGGTGTTTTCTCACTTCGGTTACACACAGCTCACATGGCGTGTTTTATTATTAAAATTACAGTTAGCCAAATTTCCATAAGACCATAAGCAATTAATAAGATAATGATAGGACACTATTTAACAGTAGGCAGCAATACCCTAAAGGGCAAAATTAAGAACTTACTCTCTCTTTATGAGCGTACACAAGATTGTAACCAGTCCTTTAGCGAAATAGTTGTCAGGTTAGATGCAGTGATTACCAGTGCGGAAAAATACTAATCAGCATGAACAGAAAATGGCATAACGTGGCTACAAAAAATAAATAAATAAATAAAAAATAAAAAACTTGTTAATATACACCATCAGGCTACATCTCAAAAAAAGTAGCCCTGCAAGTTCAGTATTAGTAATTAACTGTGACTAATGACAAAATTAGGAAACCGAACGCTATCACATTATGCAAAAGGTATCATTGGAGGATATTAAGAGTAATTCATCAGGGCATACAATTTATTAAGGTTATTTCCCGTGTATCATCCTTAGCTCAAGTGATGGCTCACCGTGATATTAGATGGGAGGGCAAAAAAAAATCTCATATATATTAATAGCTCATTAACCATGTTATTACCGCTGAGCAATGTGTCCTATAACAAGGTGTCATCAAAGACTTTTTTTAAGTCTATAATGTTCACCTAAATTCATGCTGATTTTAATTCTATTCCCAAGCACAGTAAATAGAAAAGTTGGAATCTATTGGAATCTTTGTGGGGGGGATTAGATTAAACGATAGACTTTTCTATCCTTCAGTGTAATTTGTACATTGATCGGACAATGTGTCTCAGAATGTCAGGGGGAATGATGGTGGGGTAAATAACACACTTTGTTCTGGGTAATTACTTATGCAAGTGTATTTCATATGTGCCATGATAATGTGTCAGTATGTTCACAATGTCTCAGCATGGCAGGATGGAAACGATCAGTCCAGATGGAGATCAAACCTGTCAAGATACAGACTGGCTGTAGCTTAATCAACTAAAAAGTATCTTAATTCCATTAATGTAGTGCTTGGGTCACAAATCCAACATGATGCACCTCATAACACTTCTTATAAGTGCTTTTTGGGTTTGATTTGTTTTTGAAACAATGGGGAGATCTTTGATATCAGATCTTTTCATATCGTAAACGGCATGATTATTGTTGAAACAAATAAAATACAATACTGCGTAAAAATCTTGAGTGGCATAGCACTGTGGCCTCACACCTCCAGGGTCGAGGGATCGATTCCCACCTTCCGTCTGTGTGTGTGGAGTTTGCATGTTCTCCCCGTGCCTGGTGAGTTTCCTCGCATAGTCCACAGACATGCAGATTAGGTTTACTGGTGTTCCCAAATTACCTGTAGTTTGTGTATGTGCCCTGCAATGGATTGGTACTCTGTCCCGAGTGTACCCCTCTGTAAGGTTTTATAATATTGTAAGACATTGTAATCTAATCAGTTCAGCTCCTGTGCCCTAAGAAACAGCCCCCTCACTGTGCTTCCTTACGCCTTCTGTGGTAACACCTTCTATATCCTGTACCCAGACGAATATACATCCACATGGCTCTTGTCTGCTAGAACCCTTTTGTTTAATCAGGAGAATGTAAATGTGTTTCCTCTCTCCTGTCTGTCTCCGGCTCTCTCTATCACTGACATGTGAATGACTGGTTCTTTTGATGTTCAGGACGTGGCAACGTTTAAATGTGCTCTCCTTGCTAAGAATAAACTAGAGATCTTCAGACATCATGTGTGTGTGTGTGTTTGTCTCTCCCGGTCGATCGGGCCCGGACCGGTAAGTGTATCAAGGTGCAGCGGACACATCAAGCTAAACTCTTCTACTCTTAGCTTAAAACTTAGCTCGGACACACGACCTCTTCAATTAAAACCTAACACCCTCCTTGTGCCCAAAGTCTCCTGGGATAGGCTCCAAGCCCCATGACCCTGTACAGGATAAGTGGTATAGAATATGAATGAATGATGTAAAATAATTGAAAGAAATGTAATTTTTTTTTTATGACAAGCTGCAAAATGGCTAAAAATAAAATGCCTATTTTTTTTTTTTATGTAACAACCTCAGCAACAGCCCTATTTCCCTTCTCGTCCATTCCGGCCGGTCGGCATTCAGCATCACTATTATACTAATCACCGGCCTGATCATTTTATCATCAACTGCACCTGTTTCTCACATTCATACCTTATGTTAGATGTTTTTTTTACTCTTGAAAGAAGAGCACTAAAGTACTAACCTGAAGAACTATTGCTATATTAAATAGTATATATATATATATATATATTAAAAATACAAGAAAGTCTGCTACTTTGGAAGCAAAATATTAAGAATTGAGGCTCTACACTTTTGCACAGTTTTGTGTTCTGATTTGATCGAACATCCATTTTACTTCTTTATTACAGCAGGAATAACATGTCTCACTAAAATAAAAGCAACAACAACAAAAATCAGCACATATCAGCTACAACACTCACACAAGCGTGACCTTCACCCACTCAAATTGCTAGCTCGACTGACTAGTGTGAAGACTGTTGAAAAAGCCGAAATACATCCACTGAAAAGTAGAAGCCTATTAAATCACGTGGAATAATTTTGCCCTAG
The DNA here is from genome assembly GCA_011419295.1 of Clarias macrocephalus. Lineage (NCBI taxonomy): Eukaryota > Metazoa > Chordata > Actinopteri > Siluriformes > Clariidae > Clarias > Clarias macrocephalus. The sequence goes on from JAAGKR010005878.1 coordinate 14,566, forward strand.
CACATTATGTCCAAATGAAAAAATGCTGGTGTAATAAGCAGGATGTTTTAACAAACATATATCAATAGTAAATTTATAATACACCGATTTATGTTTTTGTCATCATACAATTGCAGAAATTTCTAAGCAGGAGCAATTTGAATAAGTGTCTGTGGGACAGTCGGTAAAATGTAACTGAAATGGTGAGCTCAGTACGAATTGGAGATACGTGATATTCATTTTGTGCATTTATTTGATGTGTGTTGGCGCTTAAGAAGCATGACTCAAGTGTTTAGCCGTTTGTCCTTAAACCGTAAGTGGTTTGAAATTCATGGCAAATTCATAGAATAGTAAAAAATATGGTGTACTAAATATTCATCTTTTTCAAGACGAAGGAGACCATTAGTCCTCGATACAAACCCACAAGTTTAAAGCACATGGCAGAAACATTTTTTTTTCCCCTCTAAGTAATTACTCCTTTCAAAACAGTGTATCTTTCGCCTCTCCTGCCTGAGAGGAGAGGATGAGATTCTGAATGGATGCTATAACAGTGCTTGGCCTCAAATGGCAGTTACCATAGCAACGTGGGGCGGGCACACAGAGTGAGGGACATATAAAACGGCTGACAGTCCCCGTCTGAGGCACAGAAACTCTGAAGCCATCTAAAAAACAGAAACAGTACGGAGCCACACACAGGCACGCCGCCACCTTTGAGACTTCTCCTAGAGAAGAGGCGCTTCACCATGCTGAGGCCAAAGGACCTGTGCCAGGGCTCTGGCACCAAAACATTCTTGGAGGCCATGAATAGTGGCAAGGTGCACCTGGCCCGCTTCGTGCTTGATGCATTGGACTGCCGCATCATCAACTCAAAGAACGAGAGCAGCCGGACGCCACTTATGTGCGCCGTGTGCCTGCAGGAGACCAGCACCAGATCCAAGTTCACGCAGCTGCTGCTGGAGAAAGGTGCCGACGTGAACACCCGGGATGAGAACGGGCGCACCGCTCTTAGTTTGGCTTGTGAGCTTGGCTACCTAGATGCCGTGAAGCTCCTGGTACAGTTCAACGCCAACCCTGAGCTCACCGACACCTGGGGGAATAGCGCCCTGACATACGCTGCCTACGGGGGACACAGCCAGGTCCTGGATTTTCTCATTCGGGCTTTCAAGAGGCTTGGATTGAGACTGGAACAGAGTAACCATGCAGGCCACACTGCCCTCCAGGTGGCCGAATATTTGGGACATAGCCATTGTGTTCAGGTGCTCAGCACTACATCAAAGAAAATGGGTAGCAGCGTCGAGCAAGCCCACGATATCCCAGGTGGATCACGTGATGTTTCCTGGCCAAATCAACTCCCTAAGCAAATTCTGGAAAAATTCTCCAAGCAGGTTCACGGCAAGAACGAAGACTCGCTGCCGTCTTTGTTTCAGAGGCAGGTGTGGATCAGCGACGTCAAAGACCTTAAGAGACGATTTAGTCAACAGCATTCTCCAGAGAGAACCAGCTCGAGTGGCTACCAAAGTTTAACCAGACTTCCAGAGAGGCGTTTCGCTGAGAAGGAGCAGCATGCCCTGTTCAGCTCGAAACAGTTCCAAAATTCGAAGGAAGGCGGCTTTGTGAGGAAAAGCTGCCAAAAAGTTGAGCACCTCGAGACAAGAGAGAATCCGCCCCAGTGGGGGAAAACAAAGTCGTTCAACCCGGACCTGCAGACGGGACGCAAACAGTCGTACCAGGGCGAGGTGCGTGACGTCACACCGCCTGTCAGCCAATTGAAAAGAGCTTCTCTTCCGGACGAGCGACCGCTCGTCCCGAAATTCTACTGCCATGGCAACACTTCCGCGAAGAGAAGCGACGTGGACAGAGCGGCGTTACAGCAGGTGAACGGAGGCTCTCGGGTGGTCGCTGAACCGCGGAGCGGCGAGAGCTCCGAACGGAAGAAAAGCTCGATCAGGCGCGGCGGCGGCGGCGGCGGCGCCAAGACCGAGAGACCGAGCAAAGTGCTGTGCGGGCGGGAGGAGGCGCCGCGGGAGAGGAGCAGGGTCCGGCGGCCGGGCTTCGACGGGCTCGGCAGCAGGTTACTGCGGCGCTTCACCGCTCCCGAGTTCATGGGACTGGTGAGAGATCGGCAGTCCGCCAAAGGCAAGATTGCGCGATCGGAGACATTTCCTCTTTCACACACACATAAACTGGTGAATAGTCAGCCGAGTGTTGATAGCATCAGCGGCGTCAGGTGCGAGTTTGAAGCCAGTCCTCCAGTCAGCCGAGCCTAATCTATTATTATTATTATTATTATTATTATTATTATTATTATTATTACTGTTATTATTATTTGTTTGTTTGTGTCATTTCCTTTCATTCTTTACTCTTGAAGTTGGGAATCGATGAAGGTGATTTTAGTTTTCTCGACTTCTTGTCTCGAAACAAACAAAGAAACACAGAAAGTAAATTGTCTAAAAAATAAAAAAAAATTAAAGGGTGCTACATTAATGAAGTTAATTTGTAAAGCGCCAGCACGGTGCCTTAGTGGTCATCTTGCACCTTCAGGGTCCGGGTTCTAGACCCACCTCGAGGTCTGTGCATGTGCATGTTCTGCCTGTTTTTGTTTTTGTTTTGGTTTCCTCCGGGTGATCCGGTTTCCTCCAACAATCCATAAACAATCCATAAAGATTAGGCATAATCCCCTGGTATAGATGATGAGTTAGTGAGAAGGAGTACATTTGTAAAGCGACTCAATCTCCTGTTTGTTTTATTTGTTTGCTTGTTTATTTTTCTGTTCATTTTTGAGCGAAATTGAGCCGAACCATTTTTGAGTCGACTCCCAGTCCGCAGCGTCTGTCTGACTCAACAAGACGGTCTCCCAGACTTCTGCAAAGCCATTAGAACCTACTATTTTAGCTGCTGCTTTTTGGAAATTTAGAAACACACACACACACACACACACACATGCAGGGATTTCACTTGTTTCCAACTGTTTTATCAAACACCATCATGAAGAAAATGAGATAAACCCGCCGAGTAAAGCAATTTGTTTTTGATGGGTTTGTGCAGTTTGGATTCCCAAGAGGTTTCATTTTTCTCAGAACTATTTTCACAGAAATGTACTCACAGATACACCACTGTAAATACACGGATAATGCTAGAGATGAATCTATGAAGCAGGTAAATGTGCTATACAATACATAAATGTGCTTTCTTTGATTACATGATATGTGCAGTTCAGGAGCCACAGGTTTTTGTACAGGGTCACAGGTAAATCGTCTTATTAACCTTCATAACTAGTAAGTATAAAATATACCTCTGTATGTTCACTTATATACATCCACAAGCTTATAGGCAGTCATGTACGAAATCTGGTCACACTCATGTTTCAGACACTACAGGGTTGTAAGGTAGTATGTGTGCTATGAAAGTATAGCATATGCATTCAGTTTGTGTACAGATAAATGTTGTATGTGAAATGAAATTCTAATTATATTTAACTGGAAGAAATATTTGCACCATATCTGTGTTGCTTATTTTACTATGCATATTGTGAATGTCAATCATTTATATTCTTTAAATAAAATTAAAGAACATTTGACTGAAAAAAAAAAGTCTGTGTGTGTTTGTGTGTGCATGTGTCTGAAAAACAGCACCATCCCTGAATATTCATCCTTTATTTGTTTAGAAAAGAAAAATGAAATTAGGGTTAATTTCTCTCATCATGAACAAGTGACATATAAATAAAATCACAATGGAATAAGCTGAATTGTTCAAGAAATTTAGAGATGATGTACAGAATGTACACAGCTGGTGAGAAACCATTCAGCACGTACCATCCAGTGTGCTTTACTCCTACGAGCATAACCACAATCGCCCAGCATTCCTTAGCAGCACACACAGATTCACACACTCCCACTGAAAACTCCACAAACTGTTAAGAAAATAAGTCACAGTACAACAGGTTGGATGCGAAAAATGCCAACATGAATATCACATCCCAAGTGTAAACATACACTCTCTCACCCTCTCACACACACACATTGTAAACAAACACACTAAAGCCAGATGACTTATTTCATATGTACCTTTCCCGCTCAGTCATAATGATCAGAATGCAAATACAGTATTGACTCAACATGATTGTATATACACATTATTCCTTCTTCCGTTACTCTTTAAAAAGTCAACCTGTCAAGCCAAGAAGCAATATTTACAGTGTATAAATTTTTCCGGATGATTCAGAACCGCCTTGTGAAAAGCAGATGTTTAGTCCATTGAAAAATTTTTTTTAATTAAAATAAATAAACAACATAATAAATAGATAAATCAGTAGAATATACAGTTGGTTCCAATGGCTCATTAAAAACAGTCGCCACCACAGGAGCTGAACGACAGTCAATGACAATGTTCTAAGCTCTGTTTCAAGTCTAGCTTAAATTTGGCCTACAAATGCCACTGGCATGCAAATCCTGGACAAGGTGCAGTAGTCTCACTGTGCTAGGAATACTGGCAAAATACTGACCTAATCTGGCCAACAAGCATCATGATAACATGAAAATGTCTTTGCTTAAACATAGTGAGTAGCTCATCAGTGCTGAAAACAGTCTTAGTTTTTTTAGTTTAGGCTTCCAATTAAGCACTACTTATCCCCAGTATGAGGTCTTCACAACAACAAAAAATCACCTGTTACTTATGCTGCAATTTATGAACGCACCCCATCTACATTAGCCATGGTCATCCTGCTTGCATGTGCAAGCGCTAACAAGCGCTCTTGTTTTGAGTCTATAAAAGCTGTACTGTGTATCAGCTTATGATATTATGTATTTGTTTGCACCAAGGATTTTCAGGTCTTGAGTCCCAAGAGCCTGTGATGGCAAGTATTGGTGAAAGAGGTGAAAGAGTCGAGAGGAATAGGGGACTCAGCAGCGAGACATGCGCTTGCGGTACTGCTCGACCAGGGGCACTAGGCACTGTGGAGAGCTGCTCTGCAGGAGGAAAGGGTGCTCAAGGAGGTCCGTGGCGCTAGCACGCTCCAATGGGTCTCGGGTCAGCATGCGGTCCAAGAAGTCTTTTAGCATTGGAGACACCTAGAAAGAATAGGATGAGTAAGCTATGACAAACCTGAACTGTTTAAATATTTCTGTGCACGTCTTGAATGTACTGTAGGTACCTGCTGAATGTTCCGTATAGTGGGTGGAGGCTCATCTCTCAGCCGCTTCATTGCCACCACGGGTGTTTCACTGAAGTAAGGAGGCTCTCCGTCCACCATCTCCACCACCATAATGCCCATAGACCACACATCCACCTGTGATCCAGTGTCCCACCACAATCGTGAGTATAAGCCGTATTAAATGTTTTACTACTAAGAGACACATTCAATGTTACAAAAATGTATATATAGTGGATATACAGTATAGTGTGCATTCTATGGAGTTTTAGGTGGCGTATACACATGCCTATTAATATGGTTTCTAATATTCTTCTTTAAAAAAAAAAATCTACCTACATTTTTAAATATATTGAACACAAAAGGTTGTATACCAGTATTATCACAAGTTACAAAATGGTGAAATAATATGCACTAAGAAGGTACGGTTATACTCATTTAACTATGGTATGATGATGCTGCCATTCCATACCTCAGTGCCATATGGTGACTTTGAGATAACTTCAGGGGCCATCCAATATGGTGTCCCTACTAGTGACTTCCTTTTAGGAATATCTTTGCTGATCTGAGCACAAAAGCCAAAGTCTGATAGTTTAATCTGAAAGGGGGAAAAAAGAACATCCCGGTTTACACTTGCTACACGGTAAAATCATTTTAGTCCATAATGTGTTCCATGAAATACCTATAGCATGCATTTGGAGCACAAACGAAATGAGGAAGGGAGGGAGAACGTGGAAAGAACGGGGAGGCAAAGTGAATCTTACCCTTCCATCCAAGGACAGCAAGATGGAGTCGCTTTTGATATCACGGTGAATAACACCTTGCGAGTGGAGATAAGCCAGTGCCTGCAGGACAGCCTCACACACCGTGGCAATCTGCTCTTCACTCAACCTGCACAGTTAAGCACATCAAATCAGGTATCCAGTGATCCATTCCATGTCTTATTCTTGAATCAGCAGTATGCTGAATGATTGCATCTTAATGTTTGGTTAACAGGCAGATCTTAACTTTTTATGCTCACCCAAAGTAAAATTCGTGTTTTCATTTGTAGTGTGAGAGAATTTCTAAAAGTTGGTACTGATTTAACATAACCTTTGCACAATATGCTGTATATGATTACATAAATATATTACACATTCCCACAATACATTCACTCACATTCCTCATTCTCATTATTATACGTCATCACTATTTGTTTCATGGTAGTTACACTGAATAATATGCAAATAAGTACAGTAAAGTTTGATGGTTAAAGAAATGAAGTGATATGAAGCAGCATACAGGAGTTCAGGGAAAACATGCATTAATTCATGTTAATGCCAAAAAAAAAAAAAAAAACGAAACACCGTCATTACAAGAATGACAAATTGATTCATGCAGATAAATCATACAGCCCTTCATAATAAATAGAAACAATGGGTTCTGTAGGTTTATCCTGAGGTACACAACCTGATTAGACACCTACTAGAAATCTACTGCCCTCCTGTGGTTCAAACAAGCTGCTACAACATAACAACTTGACTTCACAATGCCATAATATGTTTTGCAACCCCTGCAATATGATATCACTGCACAGGGCGCTTCAGGTTCCTTTAACTACACACATACCTTTAAGGGAATCTAAACACTTTCAACTGTACCAAACTGGCCAGGAGTTTAATATTTTAGTTAAGAGTTCTAAGAGGAAATCAAGGTGGTACTGAAGTACAAAGTATAAAATCCAGTGAGATTTCACAAAACACATATGTATATACGCAGTCACTGTTTGTATTTATCTCCCAGAATCCTCAGCTTTCGTGGCTGCTCTGATTCTAGACAAGGCCTCGGCCCAGGGTTGTGTTTTTCTCTCTCTCTCTCTCTCTCTCTCTCTATCTATCTATCTATCTATATATATATATATAAGGAAATGCTGTGTTTTGTGACATGTTGTCGTGTTTGTGAAATTCAATTCAATCCAATTGTATTTATATAGCGCTTATAAAAATGATAATTGTCGCAAGGCAGCGTTACATAATCAAAATTACTTCAGGGCCACAGTAAGATACAGACATCCCATCCATCCATCTCGGAACCTCTGTAGTCCAACTAGGGTCCGTGGAGGCCAATGGTGAATACGATTGTGTTTACTTCCATTTTATGACCTCCGGTCAACATTCACACACGCATTTAACACTACAGGCAGTTTAGGAATGCCAATTAGCCTAATCTGCATGTCTTTGGACTGTGGGAGGAAAGCCACCAAGCACACTGAGAACATGCAAACTCAGAGGCTGGAATCAAACCCAGACCCTGGAGGTGCAAGGGGACAGAGCTAACCACTAAGCCACCATGCCTCCATGATACAGACAGTGCATCAAAAAAAAAAAAAAAACCTTAAAAATTCTATAAAAAACTACAAAGTTCTTGTCGGGGTCCAAGCTTATTACTGATTTATTCATCTATAAGCATATTATTAACTACTGCAAGGGAACTAATAGAACCATCATGTAGTTATGAAAGTCAGAAAAGTCTTGACAACCCATTGGTGCCTTAATTAATCTGGGATCTTAACCAAAAGATAAGCACTGCAGTGTTTAAATGACATGGTTCCCTTTAAACAATCTTTTCTATATTCATAAAAATAATGAGATGAGTCTGGGGATCCCAATGGGTTGGTTGGTTGGTTTCAAATATTGCAGCCGTGATAGAAATCACAGCTCACTGTTATCAACACTCATTATTGAGTTCTTCTAGTTATTAGCCAGCTTGATGAGCCAACATTCATCTTATCGAATGTATTTGAATAATATGGTGCTATTTTAGTCAAATGTTCTTTGGCTGAGAAAAAACATATACCTCTAGTTTTTGCTGTTTCTGACACTATAATGGCTTACCTGGTTTCAGACACTATGTTTGTGAGAGCTCCTCCCTGGAGGTACTCCATAATGACCCAGAGCTCTTCCTCCACCAGTGCACTCTTAAACATCTCCACCACATTCCTGTGCTGGTAATCCCGCATAATCACCACCTACATATGCAGACACACTTAGTTACTGCTGTAAAATGAAAAAACAACATATACTTGGACTTAATGCAAATGTTTTCTAGCTAACGGCAAACAGTACAGAACATTTTTTAATTATTAAATAACTATTATGTAATGTATATTGTAATGTACTAAAAACATTCTTTTTTCTACAGAAACACAAAAACACTGTAAAATTATAAGACACTGTATAAAATGTAATGTAAATGAACTTATTATTTCATTATTATAATGTTTTCACACGTATGTGCATGGTGTTTTAGAGCTTGTTAAATACATTTCCTTCATTTATATACAGTATAGATCACAAATGTATTTAATTGTTTTTATTATTTTACCAGTCTATTTAAAAAACTGTGTATCTTCCTATTTACATGCTCTCTAGAATGAGTATGTCCTCCCCTTATAAACAGACTGGCGCTATTACTCTACAATAAAAACGGTTGGACTAGGTTTCTCAAGAATAGCAAACCTCATTGAATAGCAGCTCCCGTCTCTGCTGCCTGCGTAGGTCCATCATCTTTACTGCCACAAGACGGCCACTGTGCTTTTCTCGTGCGATACACACCACCCCAGTGGAGCCCTCGCCGATCTTGACAAAATTCTCCAGATAGGAACGCGGGTCTCCCTTGTCCACCACCATCTGTAGGGCTGCCTTGAACTGCTCATGGGTGACTTTGGGTGGGTCAGGCGGAGGCCGTGGGGATGGGTGCTGCTGTGGTCTGAAGGCTGGAGAACAGGTTCCAGCTGGACTGGTGGCCAGAGAGCCAGTGGGTGACGGCCGGGGCTGGGATGGGCTGTCCTGTCTGGGGTAGAGGCCTGGATTGGGGCACCCCGAATGCCTCAGAAAGGGATCAGGGCCTGAGGGCCGGAAACTGATGTTGGGAGAGAGGCCGATTGTGTAGCTGGAGGATGAGCGCACGGTCCTGTGAGGTCTTGTGGTGTTCACCATGGGACTGCTAGCTCCACTGTGGAAGAAGCCTGGCTGAGGTCTCAGGAGAGTATCTGCCTGTAACTTTTGGGAATAAGAAAGATACATATTGGCTGATGTCCCAGGGCCAAAGTGCTCTAATACTAATTAAAACCTGCCATCCTTTCATTAGTTGTATCCCTGGCTACTGCAAATCCTCCCATTCATGCCCTCCTACGTTTTCTGTTAAGTGTGCGTCGCACTTAGAACATTTACTCCCAGGGGCATGAGCACTTCCAAAAATAGCATCCCACTTCCACTGGAAGATTGCAGCTCTAAGTGCTTTACGTCATTTTTTATCACCTTGAGAAATCGTCAAAATTCATAGAACAAGCTTCACAGATTGGGAAGTGTGCCAGCGTACTTAATCTTCAGAGACACCAGCAAAATACTGCAGGCAGAAATTAAAATGTAAGGCATATCAAAATCTAAAACATGGATAATCACATTGTGGATTCGAATTTGAAAGTACATTAAGGGCACATATTTTTAATTGCTTTGAATTTATAGCATTCCACGAATGAAATGCCTTATATACACTGCACAAACACCATGTGGTAACTGGCACTTGGCAATTGGAAACTATTATGACTACTACTGCTACTGCTACCAGTGCTGGACCATTACAAAGTCCAGGAATTTTTACAACAACAACAACAAAAAAAAGTAAAATATTTTACTCTTTAATCTTCTTTTATCATGCAACATCTGTTGCCTCTGAAATACCAATGTGTGCTTTATTTTGGCTGATTTTCTTAGACCTTTTTGTTGCAACTATTAGATATATCTATCTAGCATATACAGTAAGTCGTTATTAGTTGATAATAATGAACATCTTGAAAATGATTGAAGAAAGTTTCAAATGCATTCTCTGCCTGTCCCCCATATAATCGCTTCTTTAAAATAATTCTCTCTTAAATCTGAGTAAACACATAGAGGTGAGCCCATGTTTTATGCTAGTGGTAATTTTATTTAATGGCTCATGTAATGGTTGATTGCAGCAGCAAAATGTATGTGATTAAAATACATACATTATTACCAAAAACAATTCTATCTGAAACTACTAATTGGAGGCAGTGGTTAAGTGATTAAAGCTCTGGGTTGTAGACTGGAACGTTGGGGTTTCAAGCCCCAGCACCGCCAAGCTACCACTGTTGAGCTCTTGAGCAAAGCCCTTAACCCTACCTGTATCCTGGTTGACCCTGCGCTCTGACCCCACCTTCCTAACAGGGATATGTAAAAAAGTCTTTTCAATGTGCTGTAAAAAGTTACAAATAATTGAATCTTACCTGTCTGAGTTGTCACTTCAAGTTTTATCCATCTAGCTAGCTCAAACATCTAGCTAGCTAGCTAGCTAGCTAGATGTTTCACCTTTTGTAGTGTTCAAAGCTTTTTAGCTGAACATTCTCGAATTGTGAAATATTAAACATTCAATGTCAATACTTAATTAGTAGTAACATTTTGGTAAATAAAATTGTTTAGGTTTTAGGTACTGTATTTGGTTTGCGAACAACAACGGATGCTCCAACAATTGGCAGGTGAAGTGGAGTACTACTATAACCAACTAACCACTAAGTGTCTCGGTACATCGATTGCACTTATGAAACATATTTTTATTTATAAAGATATATTTATCAATGAAATGGGGGTTGGAGCTCATCGATATTTGGTCAAAATGTTTGAGTTATTACAATTTTAAAGGATTAGCGGTATGGAATATGAATGAATGAAAGAATGAATGTGCAAGTTATACCTTTTTGTCTACATTACAGACATATGGTGATTTTTATAAACCCCATTCTACAGGGTGGCCCAAAATCTGTATGCAAAGGCATTTTACCTTGTATCAAATAAGATTAGAGTCAATATCCATTTGAACTTAACAAAAGCATATCCAATAGAATCAAATGTAACACCCCTTGACTTTTGGGTCATTATCTGTTATGCTACATTAAGATGTTCAAATGTTGTTATTCAGCTGCTGTCAATTTGAGGATTTGCTGTAATTATTGCTTTTCAATATATCTTTGCATGTGGGTTCAGACTTTTGTGCGCTAATACAAACACAATGAACATACTTTATTGGTACTTCATGTGGCTTCATCATCTATCTAGGAACCTGTGTAGTCCAACTAGGGATTGTGGAGGCCAGTGATGACCATTGTATTTATTCCCAATAAACCTCAAGTCAACATTCACACTGGAATGCCAATCAGCCTAGCCTGAATGTCCTTGGACTGTGTGAGGAAACCAGTCGGGAATCGAACCTGGACCCTGAAGGTGCAAAACGACACCACTACACCACGACACCACGTCTTATGTTCTTCATGTGGACTTGATTACATTATTACCACAAACTAACGTTCTGGTTCATATACTTTAGTAATTGTCATACTTGCCGAAATGTTAGCATCAGATAATTTCCAGTAGAAAGAAACCTAAGCAATCTATCAGGAGGAGTGCAAACTAAAAACCTAGCTACAGTACATATGCCTGTAATTAATTATATATTACTGTAGTATTCAACTTGCTTATGCCATCAGCGTTACTTCTATGACAAGCTAACGTTTAAGAGGTTAGGAATAAAGCTGTTACTTAGCCTCAGCGTCCACATTTCTGAATTAAGTAATAAAAGGGACATAAATAAATCTGATTTATTCATCTGTCTTTTTGTTTTGTCGATTTTTCTCCTACTAGAAGTTTCTTGTACTTGAACTTTCGGCAAAGTGTTTATTTAGATAAATCACTGCACTTTTATTTGATTAAAGAATCTTAGTACTTTTACCACCTCTAGTTACTGTATCATCATTAAGGCAATCAATAATGCTGTAAGATTCCATAGTGTAATAAGCAATGAGTAATATATTACAGTTTGGAAGTAACATCTACGGCCTTATTCTGTTGCCCTAGGATAGATTTAACCCTCCTGTTATCTTTGAGGTCATTTTGACCCCATTCAATGTTTAAAGTCTCAAAATAAATAATGAAAAAATTTGTTTGCTTCATATACAGTGACTTTTTTTTTTTTTTTACATAAACTTGGGTAACAATTTTAATTATGATAATATTCTGGAGGATGAAATTGCTGAAATTGATCCCAAGGATAAAAGATAAATTTGAAGGTAACAGAGGGTTAAATTAGATACAGATTTGTTCATGGTTATTAAACTATATTGATATACTGTACTGTACATCCAGTGGTCTCAGATGAACTCTTTCACCAAGGTTCTGACTTTAAACTTGGTTTCTCCAAATGTGAATAAGTTTTAATCATGTGCGTTTTGGGAAAACGGTGACGTCACGGATAATAGATTGTTCTTGATGCAGTGTAAAACTAGTGTGTGAAAGGCACTCAGTGCTGCAGCATCACTTTCACGCTATATACAGCATTTCTATAGGCACTTGATATATGCAGTCTAGCAGCACACTGAGTAAAAATAAAATCCTAAATGCAGTTTTATGGGAGGTGTTGTATCAGCTACCTTGGATGATCTGCTCTCGTTTGCTTATAGGTAATGTACCTGAGACAGGTCACGTTTACTGTACATTTGTATGTGCATTTACTCCAAATGCACATACAAATGGAGGCACAGAATCATTTTGTTTTCTTTTTCCTTCTTTCTTCTTTTTTTTTTTTTTTTAGGATTTTTCTTACTCACGCTATTTATTTCAGGATGCGGAGATACAAACCTGTAATGCAAGGTCTGCGTATCAGTGAGATTGTGTATAATTCTCCCTCAGATGTCATATTCCTAGAATCCTTGTGCAATGCTTTATAATACTTCACTCGTTGAAATATTGAAAACTGAGAACAATTAAGAAGCAGAAAGACAAATCGCTTTTTTGCAAATGTACATAACATCTAAATGACCAAATGCAGATGGACACAAGTCATTATATTTTGAGTTTGAGAAACACTAATATGTACAGTATATGTTTTTTGTTTGTTTGTTTGTTTGTTTCTTTGTTTGTTTTTGATAAAAAAGGCAACGGTTGTACCATGTTAACATGATGAAAATAAAATATATATATATTTTTAATCTTAAACTTAATCTTGTATTTAGATTGACACTCCTTATTACCCTGACATCATCATGAACTAGGGATGTGGCCTATTGGAGTCCCTCATGTCCTTTAGTGTTCTCCCAGCACTTATATACACTCTCCAACTAATGAGAGTCCATTAATTAGCTATGGTTAGTTCAGTTAGTTAAGATTGTTGATGCTAGTGCTTTGGGAGCAGAGAAAAGACTTACATTTGGAGGACAATGGTACTCGAGGACATGCATTGGAAACCTCTCGCCTGTCCACTGCCTCAAGACTTAACAATGCTAGTTTATCTATGACAGTTACTTACATGCATGAAAACATTCTTGGAGACACGTTAAAGAAGAGCGGTCTATTATGTGCAGTTTTAAACTTTTAAACCTTTAAAACATCAGAGTGACTTAAGAGTTGATTTGCTAGCAGCAAGAAGAAAATAGAGATATTGTGACTTTGAAGTGTTAAAAATAGACTTTGTCTGTTGGCTGTTAGTGTGTCTGCAGAATGAAAAAAGCTAACGGTTTGAAAATGTGCTTACCTTTAGGTCATAAGAAGAGTACGGTCTCCCAGGACTGTTTTGTGGATGAACCAGCAACCTGTCAGCAGTTCTTATATCTGTGTTAAACCCTCCGCTCTCTGCTTGTCCTTGCTGCATGGGTATGGTTGGACTATAAAAGCAGGTGATGGGCCTTGGGTTGTGAGACAGTACTATGGGAAACTCCCTTCTCATCATCAGTCTTTCATTAGGGCTACCCAGATCTCCTCCCACATACACTGGCCTGGGTGGCACTGGGATTGGCGGTGGTGGAGGCATGGGTAGGATTGGAGGAGGCGGAGGAGGAGGTCCCTCCAGCGAGTTAACATTAACCTCGTAAGTAGATTTAGCTCTGGGCAGGATGCCGTTGGGTTCCAAGGTGATGCTCTTCTTCATACCCATAAACGGGGTTCCGCTCTCACTGTGGATGTTCCGTATCTGGTCTCGCCAGTGGTTCTGGGAATCTGGGTCGAGCTCAGTACGCTCCAGGTCCTCATATTGGTAACCATCACCCTCCATAACCTCACCAAGGCGTCCCAAAGATTGGGCTCTCTTACGAGTCGAAGGGCTGCTTTTGCGCAACGAGTTGGAGCTGGTTACTGACAGACGGCTCATATCCGACAGCATGGCTGAGATGTAGTCTCCGTGCCCGACGAATGTGCCACGCACAATTGTCTGAGGAAAAGAGAGACACGGCAAGATGTTATGATTAATGTGAGTGGAGTAGTGAAAATTCGACTGGGGCTTATGTTTCATAAGCAGGGCTATTTTGGGATACAGTGTATAAGATCTACCTTGTTGGTTCCTAGTAATTTAGCAAAATCTTGTTTTTCTTTTGACAAAAACGCATAAGGGTTTGGAAGATTTAGTTGAAAAACAACGCAGAGTGTACACTATATCTCTTGCACCTTGTTGGTCTGTCAGACGTTTTTCTCTCAAAGCTGATGTTGACCTCAATTTCAGGGCCAGTTGGCAGGGTTTTTGGCCGCAAAGGACAGTTTATGTCAGCTGCCATGTGCTTCAGTCCCTATGTCCTTGATGGGAGATATAAATATACCCTAAAGTAGCCATGACTCATAGCACCAGTGCAGTTCAGGAACAGACTTGGTTAACCTGTCAGAAGAAAGCCCAGTGGCCTGGATTTCAAGCTTGGTATTGAATTAGGTATAGGGTGAAGTCACATTTAAACGTACTATACACTGTGCACTAGCCCATTTCTTTCATTTAAGAGCAGCGCTATGAGGCCCAACACGATGCATAAAAGGTTTAATCTAATGTAATGTTGCATATCTAACACAAATCCTTATTTGTCCCATAAACTTTAATGCCACAGATGTGGACGGGGAGAATGCTGCATCATTGCTGTCATGTCACGTCGTATTGTTTACACTATTACTGAAAAAGCATCATTACACTATGGCCATGGGGGAAATCTGCCATGGTCATGGTCCACTGCTCTGTAGCTTTCCCTTTGCTTGGAACTGCAGTTTTTATCCCTGACTCTGATGCAAGGGCTATACAGCAAGGAGCATTATTAATTGTTAGCATGGAGTCATAAATCTTTGGTGTAAGCCAAGCATCCTTGCTTTTGAGTCAGTGTACAGCTCATAGTCTAACTGTAAGTGCAAACCCATAATGACATCAAAAGGTAAAATTATGTTATACTTTTCACTACTCAGCTATAACCTGATTAAAGAAACTTCCTTTGGGAAAAAGTCCCTGTCAAGTCTTTGAAGACGCGGACTAACAGAAATTGCCTCAAAACATGGGTTAAAATACATGCCAAATCCAAGTTTAGAGCTTGTTTTACTTACTTTTCTTTCATTTCTATCCGAATTCCTCGTATTTCTCATGGTACTTGCCTTCTTTGGTTTTAATTCCACTGGTGTTATTCTGGAGGGGTCCACCATGGGCTTGGGTCTTCGCAGGTTCTCTATAAGACTCTGCCATTGCGTTGGTAGGCCCACAAAGATCCCAAGCTTCGCGTCATAAGAGGTATGGACTCTGTGCTCAAAGTTCTTTGGTGCAGAAATTTCTGGCCTCTTCTTCTTCTTTTTGCGAAACATTATTGGATTCTAGATAGCCAACCTGTCCAAAAACAGATAGCGTTGTGTAAACAATTTGTTTTAGAGATACTATACTATCAGTAGAAGCAGACATTTTTTTGCAACTTTTTTTGTGATTGCAACATTATGCACTGGTGGGAAAAGTATATATTTTTCTGGACCTTATTTTGAATCTCCTAATATGTATCTTTTATTTATAAGGCCCAGGTGTTATCTTTAAAGATTTGCCCTATAGTTAGTTACCTTAATTATTATTATTATTATTTTTTTTAAGGCATTACATTTGACTTTGAAAGAAAGATGCATAGGAACAGTTTGACTGCAAAACTCCATGAATGACATTTTCAGAAGTTTACTTAATCTGGTAAACAACATTCCTCTGGTACACAAAGTTGTCTATTATTCACTCATTCATTCACTCATATTCTATATCACTTATCCTGTACAGGGTTGTGCGAGGCTTGCACAAGGAAAGGATGGGGTGCCAATCCATCCAAAGGCACAAGCACACAAAGTCCCTCACACACTATGGGCAATTTGGAAATGGCAATTAGCCTACTCTGCATGTCTTTGAACTGTGGGAGGAAACCAGAGTACCCAGAGGTAACCAACTGCGCATGGATAAACATGCCAACCATCTAGTGCCACCTAGAATCAAATTATCAAACTATTTTATTATAAATAGCTACAAAGTATTCTTTTAGAAGCTTTGAATTTACAACCACTGAACAACTGCATTACGATTAAATTCAGTAATAGTAAATAGGTAAACTACTTTATGGGCAAAATATCTGCTATGTTGTTACTTATTCCTACGTTACAGCACAGTGAAAAGATTTTTCCACAAATTCCAGTTAGGAAGCTGGTGTCAGTGCACATGGTCAGCCAGGATACAGTGCCCCTTTAGCAGATAGGGTTAAGGGCCTTTCTTAAGGGCCCCACAGTGACAACTTGGCAGTGCTGGACCTTGAATTCCTGACTTTCCAATCAGTAACACAATAACCAACAGCCCTTAACAATTCAGCAACCACTGCCTGAATGTTGGCTGAATGTATTGAACAGAATTTTGAAAATGTTGAACTCAACAAAAAGGACATTTAAAGCCATTACAGTTTCCCCAGCAAGCATGGACTACTTTGATATAGTTGCTGATGAGGACAAGTTAATGACGCATGGTAAAATAAACTTTAATAATACACATTTTGTGTGCAAAAAAAACAAAAAAAAAACTAACTGTTTTACTAACTTGCTGCCAGTGTGGATCACTACAAAAAGATAATAAAGCGTTTTATTTTCTCCTCTCTCGCTCTCTCTATCTCAGTTAAAACATAACCAACATATAATTGATAATAAAATCATACTAAATATTTAATTCCATATTTACACTGGAACAAACATAATTGCATGCTCATTTATCAGCTATGCTAAAAGTGTAAAAAGTAAATTTTGTAAAATCATTTTGTAAAATCATGCAAAATTCACGCCAATATAAACAAAACAATGTTGACATACAGTACAGACCAAAAGTTTGGACACACCTTCTCATTCAAAGAGTTTTCTTTATTGTGTTCTTTATTGTGTTCTTTAGCCCTAACACGTCTCTTCTGCTTGTTTCTGTCCTTAGCAGTGGTTTCCTAGCAGATATTCTACCATGAAGGCCTGATTCACACAGTCTCCTCTTAACAGTTGTTCTAGAGACGTGTCTGCTGCTAGAACTCTGTGTGGCATTGACCTGCTCTCTGATCTGAGCTGCTGTTAGCCTGCGATTTCTGAGGCTGGTGACTCGGATGAACTTATCCTCCGCAGCAGAGGTGACTCTTGGTCTTCCTTTTCTGGGCCGGTCCGCATGTGAGCCAGTTTCTTTGTAGCGCTTGATGGTTTTTGTGACTGCACTTGGGGACACTTTCAGAGTTTTCCCAATTTTTCGGACTGACTGACTTTCATTTCTTAAAGTAATGATGTCACTCGTTTTTCTTTACTTAGCTGCTTTTTTCTTGCCATAATACAAATTCAACCTCTTTGAATGACAAGGTGTGTCCAAACTTTTGGTCTGTACTGTATAATTTTGACATTTGCACTGTTTAGAAGCCTTTAAATAAATTCAACCATGCACAAAACATGTTCTATGTATGTGTAGTAGTTCTTGTCCTCTCTTTACTGCTAAAAGGGGTCTCATGTAGCAATCAAAACACTCATATTCAGAATTTTAAAAAACTAAATAGTATTGTTTAGAACTTTTTTTTAAAACAAACATGGTTTACAGTATACAGTAATGTTAAAATGTTGGTGTCGGATTCAATTGCTTTTTCCTATTCTGTTGTTTTAAAATGTGTTATTAAATTGTGCTGCCATTTAAGTAGACTATGATTTAGCGCCTTGTGAAATTTGGAATTACCCAGTGAACTACAGCTGGCCAGTTCACTATGAAAAATGGCTCCCTTTCTTTAAACAAGTGCAATCTCTCAGCGCTGCAGGCTTTCCCTGAAAATACAATACATCTGAGTACTCAGAAAGTTTTGTACGTTGTTTTTTTCTTTACACAAAGCAAGATCATAGATCAACCTGACAGAGAATATTTAGTGCATGTTTTTAATCACCAAATTTTGTGAAAACGCGATAACTCCAGCTCTCCAACAGTTTTGTCACAATGGATAAATTAGTCTGCAGTTACAAATGCTATGCAGTATTTATAATATGTTGGTCGAGTTATAAATGTGTGTTTTAAAAATAATATTAAAAGATCAGTTTACAGTTAAATTCAAACTAAAATCATAACATCAGCCTCCTCATCTACCAGATTCAGAAGGAAGTGATTTACCCCATTTACCATGTAACACCATCCCATGTCATTACTGCCTAAAATGTGGAAGATCAAAATGTCTTAAAGAAGGACAGATATTGGTTTAAAAAAATTTTTTTTTTAATAGACATTCTTGTGTACCAGAGGAAAATAATTTCACTGAGTAAATAGTTTAATGCAATGTTCTCCAGGCTCCCTGCAGGACATTTTGACTCTCATTTTTTGCAAGTTTTTGTCTATTATTTTCAGTCCAGTATCTGTATCTGACAAGTTTCAGAGAATATTTTTTGTTTGTTAAGCCACACAGTAACCTATGATCATTCAAGCATAAAAATAATCTTGTCATGAATGAGTGAGAAACAGGTGCAGATGATGACAGATGATCAGACTGGTCACTAGTATAGTGGTGATGCTGAATGCTGAGTGGTTGGAACAGACGAGAGGGGAAATGAGGATGCTGCGGTGGCTGTTACATCCTGTAAACAATCTTTTATTATTATTATTATTATTATTATTATTATTATTATTATTATTATTGTATCTTTAGGCAGCCTGGCACAATACAACATTTGTTCCCATTTCTTTAATTTAATCTACATATTTTCACTGAATTGAATATGAAGAAATAAGACTTGTGCACAGTACTACAGTATGTGCACTTTTTGCTTGTTTGCTTGGTTGTTTATCCTTTATAGATGCAAGTTTATTTTTCTTCCGAGTTTGACATATGTGCTCTTATGCCTGTATGGAATGAAGGATAGCTGCTCGATTAAGATTTTCTTATTGCACCCACCCCCTCAGTGATGGCAGGTCATAATATTAGCTAAAAATGTATTAGCTATGAGTAGCTTCGTTTTTAGTTATCTAGTTATCTAATTACCTCCTCTAAATTATTCTGGAGCTAAAAAGAATAATAGATTTAAGAATTATTATCATCGCACTTATCATTTTCCAGAAACCGTCTGAATCGCTCTTGTTCATGTTTCATGTAATGCATTTGCAAGCAAGACTGAAAGAATGGTTATCCGCCCAAATGGACCATCTAGGGGGCGTTTATTCTGTGGCATCATCTGGCACAGCTGTGACTGACAGGCGGTGTGAATCTACGTTCTGGGCGAGAAAGAAATGAGTCCCAACTTTTCTTATTCATACCACTCAGTGTATTTTTCTTATAACCATTAGTAGTATGCTTTAAGCCATTTGTTAATTGCTAATGATCTGATGTGGATGCCAAAAATGAAACATCACACTGATGTTGTTTTATCATTTTTCTTTGAAAGACTGCTAGCCCGTTAATACCAAGCTCCCCTGACAGCCATAGACATCGTATACATAAAAAGCCTCCCTGCCTCAAGGTTAAGAGTGCATTAGGAGGATGAAAATATTCAAGAAGTCAACCTCTCTTCATCCTGCTTGCCAAGTCGTCGACAGCCTCCTCTAACCTCATGCCTTCAGCCATGCCAGCCACTGAGGTTCTTTCTTTCTTTCTTTCTTTCTTTCTTTCTTTCTTTCTTTCTTTCTTTCTTTCTTTCTTTCTTTCTTTGCATTTTGACTTGTAGAAGAAGCTGTGATGTTTTCATGTTAAAAAGGAATACCTTAATTTTAAGCTCCTTAAATATAGAACATGTATTTCATCTTGCAAAAGAACTTTTACTGAGCAGGCTTTTGCGAGCTGCAACACGATTGACCAAGTCACATTTGCCAGACCACTTTTGCTTACATGCCCAAAAAAAGCTGGAGTATTGAAAACTAATTCTTCGTGCAATATCGAGCTTGCGCAGGCAGATAGTTATAGTCAGCAATGCATAGTCAGCATGAATAACCTCAAG
This sequence comes from Clarias macrocephalus, assembly GCA_011419295.1. NCBI lineage: Eukaryota > Metazoa > Chordata > Actinopteri > Siluriformes > Clariidae > Clarias > Clarias macrocephalus. The sequence continues at coordinate 34,960 of JAAGKR010005878.1, forward strand.
TTAATGATCTGAATAACTAAGTGGATGGACATGGCTATTCCTGGTGTCACCTAAGGAAAGATATATTTAATCTGAAAATGCTGCATAAAGGCTACCTATACATGTAGGAATAAGGTTTTTCTAAATGAACTGTACTTCATTTGGCTCTCTCTCTCTCTCTCTCTCTCTCTCTCTCTCTCTCTCTCTCTCTCTCTCTCTTTCTCTCTCTCTCTGTCTGTGTACACACAAAATAGTAAAAAGGAAGAAAAACCTCATATGATAGGAAAACTACAGCATGAGATGATTCACATGGGAAAGATCTGGAGGGGGCGAGTACGAAAGTGATAGCAATTTATTATTATTATTATTATTATTATTATTATTATTATTACATCATATAGGAATATACAATATTTTGTATTCTCAAACTAAAACTATCATAGACCATATCAGGCTTTTCAGCTATACTGTACAACCTGGCCCAAAGAAATTCATCCATCACATTCACTGTACCGAAAACACTGCATCTTCCAAATCATCTGTTTCATTTTTTTCTCTCTAGTTAAACCAATATGACACAATGATGAGGATTTTATGTACAACATGCTGTCAGGGCAAATATTTATACTTAGCTTGTTCTACCTGTACAAACAGATCAATGTGTATTGACTCGAGGATGAAATCTAAGCTAGTTTGCTCTCTGGCCGCATGTGATAACCACCTCGAAACAGAAAGACCACAAACAGGATCTCTGTTCTCCAAAAGCACCGGGCTGTCACAGTTACTGCTATTGATTTTCTGAGGCATGACCACCCGTGACTCTCTCTCTCTCTCTCTCTCTCTCTCTCTCTCTCTCGCTCTCTTACTCTCCCTTTCCTACTTGTGTGTAGGATGAGCGTAAAATTTCAAAATCATTTAAAAATTTCCCAGTGAGTGTTCTTCAGGTTAAGACATGACAGTATAATTTCTTGTATCTATATAAATAAGAGAAAGGTTTTATCTGTGCATTGGTCAGGACTCCTTCTTTCATACATTAGAGGATCAGAAACCAGGCTCTGAAAATGTTCTGTCTGTATGTCTGTATGTCTGTCCAGCCAGATTTTGTCACAGCATCATGCAAAACTGGCTCGACAGAATTTAATGAATCTTTTGCAGTACTTGGATATCTCTCTGAAGTTCAACCTGCACCATAAGTGAAATCAAAATGTTAAGTAAAAGCAATGTTATAAAACGTTATGTGGTGTATTTGATAATCTATCTTAAAATAAGCTACTAATAGGCTACTTGCTCAATATAACCAAACACCAGCACCAATAGATCCCTCACTCACTATCTACACCGCTTAATCCTGTATTCAGGGCCACGGGGGGGCCTGGAGCCTATCCCAGGAGACTTAGGTCACTGGACAGGGTGCCAATCCATCGCAGGAACACATACATACTGTATGGTATATACTGCACACACTCACACACTCATTCACACATTACGGTCAATTTGGGAATGCCAATTAACCTAACCTACGTGTCTTTGGATTGTGGGAGGAAACTTGTTACAATGAAGACTGAAAGTGGGCGTGATATATTAGGCAGCAGTGTGAACCTTTTCCCCTGGAATTGATGTGTTGGAAGCAGAAAAAATAGGCAAGCATGAAATGACTATGACAGGAGCTAAATTACGATGGCTAGAGAATATTATGGCTAATCAGTGTATGTCAGTTAATAAAAAGTTATACCTACTTTTGCCTTACTTTCAGTATAGCCCTTGTATTTATGTCAAATCTCAGTTTAAATACTCTCAGAATCATAAATGATTTTTCAGGTTACCCAGCCAACAAGTAGCACACATCTTTAAATTACTCACAAGAACTGATGTGTGTGTGTTGTGCAGACACTCCCCAAAACTAACCAAACAATGTAGTCTTATAATCTGATTATGTTAAACCTGCGTACATGTGCTCGGAAATGAAAGAAAGCACTTTTATTATTTACTCCGAAATTATTTTCAGCCTCACCGGACATGTGAAAAAATGTTTCATTTTTGACTCGGTGTATATGAAAAATTATATCTGCATCAATGGTGTTATTTCATGCTGCATTAAGTACGACACTTTCCAACACTTAATCCGCTGAGATACGAAATTTAATTAAATTAGGACAGAACGTGCAAACAAATAATGTGCAAAATAAACTCCTGATATTTCAGATAGATATTCATGTAATTATCATATCAGGCAGCAGGGCATGTGCTAGAAATTGTTAGCCAGCCCATGTTCACATAATACTATACAAAAGTCTTGAGCCATGTATCATATCACGGCTGCGTAGTGGTCAGCACCATCGCCTTGCACCTCCAGGGTCCGGGTTCGATTCCTGCCTCAAGTTTGTGTACATGGAGTTTGCATGATCTCCTAGGCTTGCTGGGTTTCCTCCAGCTTTTCTGGTTTCCTCCCCAGTCCAAAGACATGCAGCTTAAACTCTCTGACATTTCCAAAATTGCCTATAGTGTGTGAATGATCGTTTGTATGTGTGTGTCCGCCCAATGGATAGGATTGGCACCCTGTCCACGATGAACCACGCCTTGTGCCCTAAGTCTCCTGGGATAAGCTCCAGGCTGCCCCGCAACCCTGTATACAGATTAAAGAGGTATAGACGATGAATGAGTGAGAACCTCACATTGAACACTTTCTGGCCCTTTTTTTTTTTTGCAATGCCTTTGGGAAACTTCCAAGAGAGGATGGCGGGAAAATTCCACCATGTCTTAGTGCGGAACAGTATAAATGTTTTTATGTAGTGATGCGGCTACCTACTACCTATTAGGTGCCGTTGCAGTGATGGGAGTAATATAAAACATCTCCTCACTGATCCAATTATGGGACTGCCATTCTTTCATCCCTTACCAAAATCATGTTAGATTGAGGTATGTGTGAGGGATTCCAGATTATGTAATGGTTGAGGCAGGAATAAGCATAATCCCATCTGAATTACACAGCAAGATTTGCTCGGTAGCATGTATAGAGTCAAGAGCTGGCTGCAGTGGGATGCTCTGCAGGGGGATGAGACAGCAGGAGAACTCCTTCATCATGATCATTATTGTGACCGTTCTGCCCTTTGACTATAATGAGACTGCAGCGTTTGTGCATGTATGTGTATAGGAGCTCCCTCACAGTCAAAGATCCGTTGTAACAAAGAGAGAGGGGGGGGGGGGGGGAGAGTGAGAGAGAGTGCGCTTAATGACCTCTTTGTTTTCTCACCTATCTGCTCAGCTTAAATCATGCCCTGCACACTGTACATGCTCCAGTGGCCTGAAATGTTAATTAAAATGAAGCTACTTGATGTATGCAATAAATCTTTAACACATTATTGCATACTCTAGCTTATGTTTTGTGTTATGCTAACTCTCCCTGCTCTTATTTTAGTAGCTCATTAGCATATTAGCATAGAGCTAACCTGTTAGTTAGCATTACTACATACTTGTGCTAGATAAATAGAGCTAAAATTTGTGATTTAATGTTGTTGATTTATGTGTTATGTTATAATTTATATACAGATCAGCATAAGATTAAAATACGAGCCATTGTGCCATGGTGAGCACCATTATTGGATCCTAAGGTGATTAAGATGTTTTGAGAAATGGAAGTCGTAAAAAGATGGCATGGTTGTGTAGTGGTTAGAACTGCCGCCTTGCAATTCCAGGGGCCGCGTTCAATTCCCGGCGAGACTCGATTCCTGTCCCTATATGCATGGGTTTGCATGATCTCCTTGTGCTTGGTGGGTTTCCTCCCACATTCCAAAGCCATGTAGGTTAGGTTAGCTGACGTTCCCAAATAGCTTCTTGTGTTAGCCCTGCGATGGATTGGCACCCTGTCTAGGGTGTACCCTGCCTCGCGCCCCAAGTTCCCTGGGATAGGCTTCAGCCCCCCTTAATACAGGATAAAGTGGTATAGATGATGAGTGAAGTCTTAAAAACTATCAAATGAACAAAAAACAGTGCAATTTTTTCCGGAACTGAAATTTTAATGCATTGTTTAGCAAAGTATAACCATTACTACAGTGAGGTTATCTTTAAAAAGGCATCAATTTAGCATCAAAGAATATCTAGCGCTTTGTGACAGGTAAAGCTCTATCTTTGCATTTCCACTATAACTAGTTGCATGTGATTTGTCTTGTTAACTTCACAACAGTATGAAGGAAGAGTTGTTTATAGCTGGTATGTGAAGGTATGTGAAATCAGGAACTGTTTTTTTTTTTTAACAGATATTCTATAGCATTAAATTAATTAATTCCTTCATTTATATTCTATACTGCTTATTCTATACATAGTTGCAGGAAGCCTGGAGCCCATCTCAGAAAACTTCAATCCATCGCAGGGCACATTTGCAATTTGAGAACGCCAATTTGCCTAATCTGCGTTACTGTGGGAGGAAACCGGAGAACCTGGAGGAAACCCAACAAGCACGGGGGGACCCAAGGGGCGAATCGAACCTGGATGGAGATGCGAGTGCTAACCACTAAGGCACTATGCCGTTTATAACATTAAACGTAATTAGAAAGAGACACTGAGTATGACGCTCTTCTTTAATAAACAATCATTGTAATCATTAATAAAAATGAATGCCGTGGTATAAAATTTATAAAACCCCTTCATGACATACTGTTTGTTGATTTTTTTTTTCTTCCCTGCAACACATATCTTCATGTAGCATGACACACTCAGATTTTCTGAGGTTAAAAATCAACGATGTAAAGAAACAATATTATTTCGAGACGAAGCATTCTGAGCTACATTGCTTTCTAGGAGGCATTATCTCTGTCTTGTCTCTATAACTCATGTGTAATTCAATTCATGCATATTTTATGTGCAGGGATTAAGGGTACATAATGTTCAGGATGGAAAATAGAGCAAAAACTCATGCCTGAGAGAGATATATGCATGAGCTTCACCAGTTTCTCTCATTTGAAAGAGGGATTTTGCGAGCAAGCCTCGGACTTCTTGACAGAGAATGTGTTCATCTGCTTAAATCCCAGTGACACAGATACTGCAGCATGGTATTGCAACTGGGAAAGGAATGGGTAAAAAAAAAAAACTTAGAGCTTATTTTATTTTGTGTGAAGTGCACCAGAAATAGGTTAGGAAAGCTATATTTAGACACAGTAGTTATAATAACCTGTACTATATCTAAAAGACATCGGGCCTCATGTGAACATATTTTCTAATTTTTTGATCATATCTACAGCTCTGGAACAAAAAATAAGAGCCCACTGAAATGTAATCCAGAAAACATCTGGAATGTCATCAAGAGGAAGATGGATGGTCACAAACCATCAAGCAAAGCTGAGCTGTTTGATTTTTTTGCAGACAGAGTGGTATAAAGTTACCCAACAGCAATATGAAAAACTGGTGGAGAGCATGTCAAAACACATTATTCCACCAAATATTGATTTCTTCACAATCAACACAATTTGTTCACAAATTATTTGCATTTTGTTTCATTTGAGTTGTTAAAACTCTGCAAATACTGCATGATCTTCGGTTATTTTTATGTGTCGTCATTTCCTTTAAATATATACTCTAAATAACAATAGTTATACAGCATTTTAAATTTAGGAGAAATATTATCAGCAGTTCACAAAAAATGAAACAAAACTGTTCATCTCACCAATACATGCACCTGTAAGAAAATAAAAATTACATAAGAAACTGATTATTTTGCAGTTGTCTCTTATTTTTTTTCCCAGAGCTGTATGATTTTTTTATACTTACTTTACACCCTTCATTTCTGGGATTAAAATATTTGCTTTTTCTTTTTCTTTAAGAAAAAAGGAAAGCTGGGGGGGGGGGGGGGG